>JBBYHO010104945.1:30002-40733 GCA_038382025.1 Adansonia gregorii | reverse complement strand
AAAAAAGTAATTTGGATACCTATTTGGGCATCAACTTAAACCTCATAGAGTGAGCCTACAAGCCAAACCATGACAAAATGCTGCTAGAATACTCAGAGAGTAGGGTCACCGGGGTAAACATTCCTAACCTTTACTCTTAATTACCATAATTATGTAGGCGACAATAAGTATACAATTGTCACCCATATTTGCATTTTTATCATTTATCAAGACATGTTGTCATGTCGCCCGAACGATGGCTAACCTTTATATAAATAAATAATGGTGAACAAAAACCATCGTTCATAATGTCTTATACTATAAGCCGTTATGTTGTCTGAGTCATGGCTTAACGTGTATCAACACTAGTAGTGATAAATAAATATTACTACTAGTCAGTTATTTTTCCATCAAAATAAGACATTGCATCACCTCATAAAGGGCAGATTGCATCTTGGCATGTTGAAATGCTGCCCGTTTCTAATCTCACCACCTAGTTGAGACATATTATGAATTTTTTGTTTTGATGTTCTTAAATTCTTTATTTTTTTACATCTGTCTCCAATATGTTCCACAACTTATTTTCCCTTTGTTTGTGTTTTAGTGATGCATCATTTCATCATAACCATCATGACTATTATCATTTTAGGATAATTGTTCTAGTTTGATGTTCAACGAGGGGCATTGTTTATAGAGAAATAACTTATCTCCACTATTGAGTCCTTTGAAAACGTCAGAACATGGTCAAAAGGTCACCACTGTCAAGACGGGGACATCCTAAAGCCTAATTATGTCTCAAAAATGCATGAAAAGGTCAAGATCGATTTTTGTCAAAATGATTGTTGGGAATTAAAGCACATTTGCGACAGTTGGGATAACAATGAGAAAGAAACCTTCACTAAATATTACGGGGATATAGCTCTCTTACTTTGAATTCAGTTGGATGATCGCTTGTTGTGAGCAGTGACATAGTTCTAGAATCTAGTCTACCGATGTTTCACCTTCAACCAACAAGATTTAGTCTCTACCATTGATGAGTACATAGCTCTGCTCAACATAGAAAGGGCCAAGTCAGACCAGATTTACTGCAAAGCGCTAACACCTCTTCCGTTCAAGAAAATGTTGAAGCAAATTCTTGGAGTCACAGAAGAATGGGTTGACAATCACGTCAAAGTAAAAGGGAGCAGTGAATTCATTTCTTGGGCTAGCTTGAAAGAGGGCATGGTAAAACTTTTTGATCAAAAGAAAGCTCAAGATGTCTACGCTCTAGCAATCTATGGGCTTATTATATTCCCAAGGACTTTAGGTTATGTACAGGCAATAGTCACAGATTTCTTTTCTCGCCTATGTTGCAACATCAACCCTGCTTCCACCATCATCGTTGAAAACATCTGTGCCTTTAGCTTTTGTAAAAGAACAAGAACATGAAGGTTTATCAGGTGTGCCCCATTACTCCAGATATGGCTCCTAGGTCATCCTATGTTAGGAAAGGGAGAGCTAGGCAAAATTTCTTCTTCAAGATCAGTCCTCTTTCCACGGCATTAGAGGAGAAATGTCATTAAAATAAGACAGAAAAGCATTGGGTCAAGGAATTACGAAACGTCAAGGAGGAAAAAATCATGTGGAAAGCTTCATAGGGGTTCCCTCAGTCGATTGTGTATAGATATGGAGACTACACTTGCGTACTGCTCATGGGATTATAAGGAAATACTAGTTGTGCTCCTATATTAGTATTACATCAATTCATGCTAGCAATTTATCCCATTCCTCGAAGACTTGGGACATTGGGATTTTGAATATGGAGAGACCAATTATAAATCAAAAGTCCAGTAAGCTTTCCCAACTTGAAAGAAGATCCATTGCATGGAAAGATAATAGAGAGAAAGCCCCACCATGCCTAGATATGAAGAATGGAGACTCTGTCATAACAAAGATCCATTCCACCACCCAACTTTAGGATACTACAAATCCCAATAGAGGAATCACCTTCTGAGATCGAGCTACTTAGGAGGGCATTCAAGTGAGATAAGGCATCTTTTGCCACAGAAATCTCTCGACTTGAGGAGGAAAAATGCCAACAAGAGATGGATATCTATCTTAGGAGCGGTGAACTGGATCGAGTCATCAAAGAAAGGGAAACTTCAAAGGTGACCTTAAAAGCCTGACCAAAGATTATGTGACGCTCCAAAAAGCCAACAAGTCCCAACGTATTGGCAAGACATCAGTCAAATAAGAAGTAAAAATTGCCACTCTCAATTGCGAGCTGATCAGCAAAAGGAAGAAGTCAAAACCAACAAAAAAATTTCCAAGGGCATGTGCTCTTGCTTCCACCTACCAATTAAGGAATCAAAGATTAAGGCCCAAATGTGAGATGTGAGAGCCACCAAGGTTGAAAATGAAGCCCTTGCTCATAGAATCCAAGAGTTAGAATAGTCTCTCCAACTTCATCAAGGTCATATTAATCAACTAACAAAGGCTTTTGAGCAATACCAATTAGAGTGGCAAGCGACAGTTGACCAAACACGTCTAAGTTAACAAACGCAACATCAACATTTCACTAAACAAGATCAGATGGCTCAACAAGAGGCAGAGACATGATTGAAACAGCTTGATCCATAAAGTGCGACATTGCACCGGTTGGAGATTTTGAGTAGCAACTTTTGGGTTTTCTTGATCGTGTGATTACATAATGTAATCACGTTAAATACTTTCAGATGTAATCATGTCGTAAAAAAAACCCTTTTATGACTCTATGAATGAAGTTATTGACAAAGCTATTCTAAAAATCAATTTTCTCCAATGCATATGCACATTTAATTTCACCATTGTATTGCATCATGAACACTTATCAATAAGACATTTTTAAGTAAAAGTCTAATACGAGAATTAGGCCATAAAAGTGCAAGCGATTCCAAGGTCAATCAGGAACAGAAACCTTATATCATGCATCGCTACAACATACGATGCCGTTAACAAATCATAGAGAGTAATCATGAAACTCGTATTGAATGACTTGAGCTAATGGTTAAGGAATCGCAAGACCAGATGCTTTGTCAACAATACAAAATGCAAAATCACATCGCAAAACTTATGGAACTAATGACTGCCTTTATGAAAGAAAAAATGCAAGCCGGCACTGCTGAAATAAGGAATGATCCTCCCAATGCTGAAAGTCCTTCTGCCAATAATCCAGAACCCGCCCAAGAGAAAATTAAACAAGAACAATGGCCTACTCCTACACTTACTGGTTAGGCTGCACCAGTCATCTACCTAAATCCCATTGTGGTAGGTTAATTCATTCCCAATACTCAAAGGGTGAATGCAGGAGTATCATCGGTAGATCCAATAACCCTAGACCATGAGAAACCAGAGAAAACAGAAGGTCAAAAGTCCACCATGGCTACAGAAAAAATGAACCAATTCCAGCTACTAGAAAAATGCCTCTAAACTATCAAGGGAAGTGATAAGTTCAGAGCTTCTGATGCGCAATCACTATCTCTGGTGTCCAACCTTGTCATTCCCTAATGTTTAAAGTCCTAGAGGTTGAGAAATTTAATAGAACCACTAACTCTTTTGTCCATGTCCGAATGTACCTACGAAAGATGGCCAAGTACAAGAAAGATGAAAAACTCTTCATCTATTACTTCTAGCATAGCCTTATTAGGGTAATAACTTGATGGTATATTGAGCTAGATAATGTGAAAATCCAGTCAAGGGCTGACTTAGTTTAAGGCTTTTCTAAATCAATACAGTACGTGTCGGAGTGGGAGTTAAATCGATTTTTTTTATGAATTTCGAGAAGACATCCACTGAAAGTTTTAGGTAATATGCCTAAAGGTGGAGAGAAGAAGCAGCCCTAGTCCAACCTCCCTTTATAGAAAAAGAGATGACAGTCACTTTCATTCATACTTTACATGCTCCTTATTATGAAAAGCTCATAGGAAATACCACTGTGAAATTCACAAACTTAGTTTTCTTTGGAGAAATGATTGATACCGCCATCAAGAGTGGTAGAATGTCTACTCGAGATAGCTGATCAAGTAGGAAGCCTATTACCAGTAAGAAGAAGGAAGAAGAAGCCAATGCCATAAATTATACTGGCTTATTTTAGCTAAGACAGCGTCAAGCACCCAACCCTCGCTATTGAAGAACGTCACATTCTTACCTTGTCATAATATCCCCATAGCTAATTTATGCCATAACTTATAACCCATCATTTGCAATACCATCAAACCCACCATAAAGCTACCTTCCATAAGTCCACCAAAATACCAATCGAACAACTAATAATGCACCTAACAATCGAGGTGCAAATCAACCAAGATAATATTTTGATCCTATCCGTATAAGAAGCTCTACCAATCTTTACTCCAAAATGATTTAGTGGCCCCAATCTATGTCCTAGAAAAGAAGCCACCATACCTATAATGGGACAACCCTAATGCCCACTATAAATACCATGCTAGGGCAGTGGGGCATGACATTGAGAACTGCATGTATTTCAAATGGAATGTGCAAAATCTAATCAACTTAAAAGTCTTGTAGTTTAGGATGAACTAGGGACCAAATATTGCTACCAATCTTTTACCAAACCACTTTGAGCCAGTCACAAACATGATCGATATCGAGCCATAGAATTTATGTCCTTCCACTAAGACCTAATTTTGATGACAGGGTCATGATAGAAGCCCCTACACTTTTCCTATCCCTTTCATATAATGTCAAGAAATGGAAACCTCCCTGCCCTTGCCCAAAAGCAAGTAGGTGTCCTATGTAAGGGGCATTTTTATCGAACATTATTAATGAAAGGACTTTTGCTTATATCATTCTATATTGCGTGCCTACATCACTTTTCAATCTTTTTGTCTCAATTACTCTGTTGCCTCCATTCTTATCCGAATCTTTGGGTTGTTGTGTGCTTTTTGAAATGTCTATTTCTTTATGGGATGGAATCTATATTACCTATCAAAGTTGAGATCTTGTCTCCCAGAGTCTTGATGGAAACCAAACTTGAAGAGGCTGAATAGGTCAAGAATAGATATGAGAAGCTCAACCTCATCGAGGAAAAATGAATGAAAGCCATATGCGATGGTCAAATATATAAAAAATACGTGATCTGAGCCCACAACAAAAAGATGCACCCATGACAATTCACCTAGGCAAATTGGTATTGAAGAAGATCCTCCCAATTAACAAAGATGCATAGGGCAAATAGACCCCTAATTGGGAATGATCGCATGTCATGAAGCAAGTCTTCTCTGGAGGGGCCCTAATCTTGTCAGAAATGGACAGCAATGTCTTGCCTAACCCAATCAACTCAGATTCCACCAAGAAATATTACACATAGAGGGCGAAAACCTGAAAAAATATCCTTTAAAAAAAAAGAAAACAAAAGCAAGAGCAAAAACAAAAAAAAAACAAAAAGAAAAAAAATAAAAAAACAAAAAAAATAAAAACAAAAAGGGGTCTAAATGAAAATCTGAAAAGGACATTTAGGCAGCCAACCCAACTACAGTTGAAAACCCACAAGGATGACTTGAAAAGATCAACTTTGATGGGCATAGGCTGAGATCACTTACAGAACGAAGCAAAGCGACTCTTTCCAAGATCGGCTCATACTAGTCATATTCATTATTTAGAAAGATCTTGGAAAGCACCTAAAGAACATTTATGTCATGATCGTCAGAGGCATTTTTCACCTAAAAGATCATCCTTCTGGCCACTCTATCACTTGTTTGTCAAAAGATATACCGAGTTATGTCTCTTTATTATCATGAATAAACATTACCTTTTTTCCTTTAACCATTGTATAATTCATATTGCACTTATCATTTAATTGATAATGTTTGATAATCAACTAAAATATGCATCAACACATCTTAATATTACATTAAAAGGAAAAAAAAGCACAAAGAACTCTGCTCACACCCTGATCATTAAGATCATGCACTTTTCTCATCAAAACACCCATATGACCATACACCAAACGATTTCTTGCTTTAAGAAGCTACATCTTAAGAAAAAACCATTTTAAGCTAACCAAAAATTGACCAATGCGTTCTATTAGAATCTTATTGAAACCAAAGACATCAGTTAAACAAGTCTCCAAATAATTGATAATGACTTTTAATTATCAAGGACAATTGAGTCTCCTGAATCGAGAAATGCAATAATTTAAATTCTTGAGAATAGATTTTTGTCATATCCCCAGTGGAACCGAGACAACCTACAATCTTCAGTAAGATTAGGAAAATTCCTATCCATATTTGTAATAAAGACGAATCGCCATCCTGATGAGAATCTAAATGGCATATAAGAAATATTACAGCTATCTCTCATATTAGATTTCACATCTTGCAATCATGATAGCATTCCACATCATGTATTTACATTACCATCACACATCATGATTTTTGCAATGTTACTTCAAGCCAGGTTCACCAAACCTCCAAGGAGTCCCTGATAAGAACTCTAAGCTTTGTAAACCAAGCATTATTTAGGAGGCAGATATCAAAAAACCTTCTTAAGCCCACAAGTTAGTGCACCCTTTTCAAAGCCCACAAGTCAATGGCACCTTTTTAAAGCCTATAAGTTAGTAGCACCTTTCCAAAGTCTGCATAAGTTGGTGGCACCTGAGTCAAAGCTCACATAAGTTAGTGGCACCTAATCTGAGTTAAAGCCCGCATGAGCTAACAACACCTGAGTTAAAGCCCACACAAGTTGGTGGCACCCAAGTTTAAGTCAAAGCTCGCAAAGCTAGCAACGCCCGAATCAAAGCCCACACGAGCTAATGGCACCCAAGTCTAAGTTAAAGCCCCTATAAGCTAGCAGCACTCGAGTTAAAGCCCATATAAGCTGGTTGCACCCAAGTCTAAGCCAAAGGCTGTATACGCTAGCAGCGTTCGAATCAAAGCCCACATGAGCTGGTAGCAGACAAGTTTAAGTTAAAACCCATATATGCTGCTGACGCCCATATCAAAAATCCATTTTACTTTGCACTTGCCTAAGGGGACCAAACCCTAGAAAACCTAACACCCTAGTAGGGAGGTAAACCCTACAAAATTAACTTAAACCTCTATCCGGATCACTGCTGATATATTCCACTTATCACAAAAAAGTTAATTTTAGTTTATTTGTTTGTAAGCATTCTAGGGAGCATCATTCTACCCCAACTAAAAAAATGTCTATTTGTCTTTGCCCTGTTCCTTATTCTCAAGAATGGTCAAAGAGGGGTAACTATAGACACCTTATTTTGTTTAAGCTAATTTTTTTAGTAACTTAGGGCATGGACGTAAGAGGAGGCGATGATCGTCGGGCGATGTATGGCCCAATGAAAAAGTATTTTTGAGGAGGTTAAAAAGGCCTATGGATCATATCAAAGATAAACGCAAAGAAATGACATGAAAAGATGTAGTTGAAAGTGTTCGAGGACAAAAGATAAGAAAAACTTCATAATTTTGCTTGTATTGATACATAGTTTTCATGCATTGATACAATGCTCCAACATGCTAAAAATTTAAAATGTCCCTATTTGTATCGATACAACATGTAAATGTATCGATACATAAGCTTATGTATCGATACAGGAGCTCATGGATTTATAATAGGCCATGCCAAGACCAAAACGTGCATTCTGTAAAGAAATGTATCGATACATATCAACATGTATCGATACAATGGTTCATAGTATCATACTGTGATCATTGTATTGATACACTAAAGGTTTTTGGGCCAAATGTATCGATACATTTTGCAGTGTATCGATATATATTGGCCATTTTCGATGGTCCAAGCATTTTTGACTCATCCTTCATTGATCAAAAACTTGATTTTAACTCGTTTCTTTGCATAAAAAAATCAAAACCCATATCAGATTATGAATTTGGACTTTTGAATTAATCAAAACTTTTTTTTAAAGTCTATATTATATCAAAAGGGTCAATGTCACATGATCACCTTACTCCTCCCTAGTTTGTTGACCAAAATCACCATCAGCCACCCTATTTGTTAGAAAATCATTTTAGCATTTAAACCAGCCGCCCTATGTCCATCACATTGGCAGCAAGTTGCTCACTGCAGCCACTCTAAAGCCATCAAGCTAACGTTACTTTGTCCCCCTTGAAAAAATGATAAAAAAACACCTTCAATTTGGCTTCAAAATGCTAGTATCAATGGACCACTTATATCTCAGCTAAAAAAGGTTAGATTTCAGCTTATTTTTAGCTTCTAAAACACATTCACATGTCAAAAAAACCAAAATTTCGTAGCTCTTCACTTAACACCCAAAAATAGCCTCCAAACACTCACTCTCAACTATTACACATTTTGAATATCACCCTCATCCATACTAGAACCAAAACCTTATTTTTTTTCTATTTTTCTTGCTTATTAACAACAAGTAAAAGAGGAAAATTCAAGCCATCTCTACTGTTTCAACTATTTGGTCAAAAATTAAATTTTACTATATCACTTGCATTTTTTATTTTTTAGCATCTTCATCATTTTAGTGAGCTTTCCATGTTTCCATCACCCTTTTAGGATTCTTATGCATTCTTGTGGCCTTTGGTTGTGGTAGTTTAGGATTTGGATGCCTTAATGCCTTTTGATGTGCAAATTACCTTATTTTATCCTCATTATTTTAATAGCTCTTGTTCATGCATTTTATGCTATATCGATGCATCTTATTTCGATTAATCCATGTATGAATCATTTTCCTAATATATTTCAAGCATATTTATACATTAGCTTGCAACTTGCCAGGAATCATTGTCATTTTCAGCTTCCATAACATTTTCTTGTTGATCTCCTTAATACTTTTTGTCTAGGCCATTGGTAAAGTTAGCATCCCCATTCATGTTTTGTGCCATCCCCTTGTATGTTCATTGTCTTCTTTTTGTCCAAATACATGTTTAATGGCTATCAAAAATTGATTTTTAAAACCTCTCCAAGCCAAGAATGTTAATCTCAACTAATGAGTATTAGCATGGACTTAGCATTTTCCTTAAGGTTAGAAAAAAAAGTCTTTATGAAAATTAAGTTTTCCAAAATTTAGAATCTTGATTGAACGAGCTTAAAACTTTTAATTTTCCAATGAAAATGGCCTTGCTCTTATTCCCAAAATGTCCATGCCTTGTTTTTGAGCCAAAACCTTGAGTGGTATGATCAATGGGTTGTTTCATCATCCCAAAATATTCTAGGGCTATGCAAATGAGTTCCTGATACTCATGCCACTCTTTCTCTTCAGTCATGCATGTTTAAATGTCCTAATTTTTTAAATTTTGACACACCTTGTCCCTTATATGCTCTACCAATAGCGAAATTAATCAGTACTTGAAAACTTATTCCCTCCAAAAGTGACTTTTTAGATATTGGGAATATTTTTAGATTGACCATCATCAAGTTACCTTTATAACAGTATGTTGTCTACCCTCTAAAGCCTTTAAACCAATTTAGAATAAATTCAAGAATGGAATAGCGTGATGCTGTCCCCTATTTTTAGTTATGGTAAAAAATGAGTTATTTTCCTGAGCTTTATCTCGAGACCTTCAAATGTCACCATGTCACCCTGATCAGCCTGGAGAATATGTTTTGACCTCCCATAGGCTTGTATCAAGGCACAAATATATTTTCTATCTTTACCATCCTTACTCATAATAATTTCTTTCACCAAAAGTTGTCAAAATGCTCACCTGTCTTCTAAATCACAAGGTTTTGTCAACTTAATTTTTCCAACTTGACTTTTTTAAAGAAGCGTTAGATATGCCACTTTTGCGGATACTCTAACCCTAACCTTTCAAGAGAACACTCTCACCTCACTCTTCAAAATATGCCACTTTTGCAGAGACTCCAACCCTGACCTTTTGAGAGACCACTCTCACCTCACTTTTCAAATTTGTCAAGATTTAAAAAATCTTTCTTTGTCAAAATCATTTGTCATACATGGGGATATTCCAATCCCAACCTTTTGAGGGAATACTCTAACTTTATTTTTCAAAATTGATAAGATCTAAAAATTTTTCTTTGTTAAAGTTATTTGTCATTAACGGGGATACTCTAACCCTATTTTTGAAAATTAACAAGATCTAAAAATCTTTGTCAAAATTATTTATCATCCATGGGGATACTCCAATCCTATCCTTCGAGGGGATACTCTAATCTTGTCTTTCAACAATAATTAAATCTTTCTCCTTCTTAGACTTCTATGAATGTGTCAAACAAACCTCGTTCAATTAAGAAACCCAGATGCATCTTAAAAATTATCGATTTAATTATTCCCAAATAATCGATGCCAATTGCGAGATAAATTCCAATAGTCCATCCTTTTTCTTTATCATTACTTGAATGTCCATGCTATGTTATTTCATTTATTGCCTTATTAACATGATTTCTTTGTGATGATTATTTGTATTCATGTTTTCCAATCATTTTAAATAAAATTAAAGGTAATGTTTTGCGCAGGTTTCTCTCTAGTGCCCAAAGTGGAGCATTCCATTTTCAAAATAAAATCTAAAGGTTATTTATTTGAAAATTTCTATATTCCCTATCTTTCTAGGGCGTATATGAGATTAAATCTTTTTCATCAAAACCTAGATTTGAATTTCTATAAGATTCATGCATTAAAAGAGGGTTATATCAAAATAGTGATGAAATAAGATCGAAAAAATCAAAATCAAGATAAGACAAAGCTAAAAGGTATCGATTCTGGGCATTGTGAAGAGGTTTATACCTAATCGTGCATAACCAACTCCCAAA
>JBBYHO010104945.1:12687-29902 GCA_038382025.1 Adansonia gregorii | reverse complement strand
AAAAGTTTCAGTGAAAAAGACATTTCCAAGTCAGAAAAATATTTTAAGTCATACGTATCCATAGATCCACGAGGATCCTGTCTGGGGCATGTTACAATAGAGCTATATGACCATTTCACCAAATTTACTGATGAGAAAAGTGATATCAAAGCTAAATGCAACTATGGTAATAAAAAATTCTATGCTTATCCTAAAAGAAATAGGATAAATGCATTAAATATCTTGCATGACTTCTTATGTCAAATTTCCTTTGCATAGTGTGATCCTACCCAAACAAAATTAGTTTGCAATCAAAAGACGGTTCTTTAACTACTTGCAAATTTGATCAAGATGCCATTAGAAGAGGTATGGCTGAAATAATTATTATTGATGAGTTACCTTTTAAATTCATAGAAAGAAAGGAATTTATACATTGCATGGCCCTTAAATGTCCTAGATCTCATTTACCTTCTAGATGGACTGTTGCTAAGGATGTTTACTAACTTTATATAGATGAAAAAGTTGAGTTAAGGCAACTATTGAAATCATCTACCATAAAAGTATCTCTTATATTTTTAGTGTTTATGCTACTTTAAAAGATTGACAGTTAAATCCTAATGTTGAGTTAAATTTAATGGCTAAGAGGATGAAAGATAAATATGACAAGTATTGAGGGAATATGGAGAAATGAATATGTTGCTTTATATTGCTTCTATTCTTGATCCCAAGAAGAAACTTACATTTATGGAATTTTGTTTCATTAAACTGTATTATTGTCACCAGACTCTAGTGATGATGAAAAAAATTATGAGACGCATTAATTGAATTGTTTAATGAATATAAAGTAATTTCAACCCTTTAACATGAATAAGTTGGAGAAAGTAGCCAATCAAAAATGTTATAGAATGCTTTAATGACCTTAAGGGGGTTTTAACCCAATAGATGAGTTAAAAAGTATCAACTTCAAACTAGGAAAGAAAATAACAAAATAGAACTGGATAAATATTTGAATGAGGCCTCTAATGATATTTTTAAGGAAGAGAAATTTGATGTTCTTCTTTGGTGGAAACTTAATAGTCATAGGTTTCCTATCCTTTCCCAGATAGCTCGTGATGAATTAGCAATTCCAATATCACACAATTGCTTCTGAATCTACTTTTAGTACTGGTTGTTACATACTTGATGCACATAAGAGTTCTTTAACACCTAAGCTTATGCAAGCCTTTACATGTGCTCAAGATTGGTTACGTGAATCTCCACGTTTCGATCCAAATGCCCTTCATAAAAAAGTGATATAGTTTGAAAATTTTGATATTGGTAATTATTTTATTCATATGTAATTTTTTTGTAAGTTTGTTTCTTTAAATTATTTATTTACGTATTTAAAGTGTAGTTTCTAATTTGTTGTCTATTTAGAATTTACTTTTTGATTTGTCCAAGATTGCATTGGATCCTATAATTGATCAATGAAATGTCAAATTATTGAAGGTATGGTTTCATTTTTTTATTTTTAACCTATAATTTATTACCAAAATAGATCAATACATCATATTCTAATAAATAAACTTTTTAATCTATTGTGTCAAGATTATTATTGGTTTTGCAGTTGCTGCTATTTGTTGTTGGTGCTACCATTACTGTGTTGCTTGCTATTGGTGCTGTTAGTGTCCTGTTTGCTATTGGTGTTGCAGTTGCTATTGCTTGTTGTTGTGCTACCATTGGTGTGCTTTTTTGCTATTGGTACCATTACTGTGCTGTTTGCTATTGGTGTTGTCATTATTGCTATTTACTCTTTCTGTTGCTATTATTCTTTGCTGTTCATTATTGTTGTTTAGCTGTTTCCTGTTGCTTTTGTTGTTACAGCATTATGGACCTTGGTTTCTTTATTAAGTTGTTGTTGCTACTAGCATTATGTATTTGTTCCTAAGTTTGCATATGGATTTGTTTTTAAGTTTGTTTTTTAAACATTTTTAATTTAATTTTTTACGTTGGTAAGATTTGTTGCTTTTAATGCTATTATTGCAAGTGTGAAAATATATTATTCTGAAACCGAATAACCGATCAAATTGAACATAGTCTTTGTTGGTTTTCTTAAATTGGTTAAAAGTCTTCATAGTGGTCAGTTCGGTCGGTTATGGAAAAAGCTAGTTAATTCGATTTTTGGTTTTTTGAACCTGAACTGATCGAACCGACTAAAAGCTCACCCCTACGCTTAATTGGATAATTATATTTATTGCCATTATGGTAAAAGCTTAATGGGTCACACATAATAAGATGATCTATTGGATTAAAATTAGGATTTAATTATAACTTAATTAAATAAAAGGTAGAATGATGATTTATTGAATTAGTTTAATTAAGTATTATTAAAGACATAAATTAAATTTATGAATCTAAGTTGAGATATTTTAATGTGGCGATAAAGATAAGAATATCTTATCAAAACAATATCTATTTATGGACACATCTTTAGGGATATATTCAATAAGGCCAAATAATTGTATTTGAAAAATTAAGTAATTATTTGACAATTGTTTAATTAATTATTTAATATTATTTACATGAAGTAAAAAGTGTTTTACTTGGGTTGCAAAGTTTAATTGTGAATTAAGTTATCTAACATGTAAATTTAGGTGTTAGGCCAAAAGCCCTAATAATCAAGCAAGAAAGTTTAGTTATAGACTACTACAAGTTAGGCTCGCTAATGGGCTAGGCACATGTTATAGCTATCTTTGGGGTCCTATTAGGCAAAAAAATATTAATAAGTTACTATTAAGCTCAATCTTGGACAAGCTTATTAAAATAGTTTTAATTAGGCTTAAGGAACATTCTAAAATGGCATCACCTTTTAGGTATATTAATAATGGGTTTAGATGACCCATTAGTCAAGCAAAACCTAGCCTAAGGTGTATTTAAATGCATAATTAAGGCTTTTTGGCTGATTGTAGTTGCTAAAAAACCCTAACTGCCAACCTCTTTGCTTCCTTAAGAGGTTGGCCTAATCCCATGTATTTTCCTAAAAGTGTTTTAGCACAAACATGATTTTTAAGTGATCTGAAATTATTTCCAATCATAACTATGGTAGAAAATCAATTTTTTTATCCTCAAGGAATCAACTGGAAAAAAAATTTGGATTTTTGGATTCGTTTACTATGATTTACATTAAATAACTACTTTTCTATGGAGTTGTATTCTTTTTCAGCTTGATGCAATAGGTTTAGGAATTGTTCTCGGATCACTTCTGATCTAAATCTATTTGTTTCATAACTTTTGATTGAGGCTTGAGAAGCCTTTTGGCTAGCACTAGAGAACCAACGAACCTCATAAAGGTTCCAATAGGCATATGTGTGGATCATCATTAGAGGCAAAATAGTTAGACTATTTTTGGCCTCAAGAAGAGATCACAATAATCAACTCATGGTGTGATCATGCAAGGATGGACATGCTTAGAGTTAAGAGTCTCTAAATAGGTATGATTTCTATTAGAGCTATGTTTTAAATTGCAATCATATCACACTTACATCTCTTCCTAAGATCCTAAGGAAATCAGGTTTTTTTGGTTTAATTGCACTGAATATGTTTAATTTTGATTAAATTTTTATGCCTATGTTGATATGCACCAACCCAAGATTTTGTTCACAAATAGCCGAATTTTTTGAATTATTTTGGCTTAAGGAAGGACTAAATTGTTAGCGTTAGCCTTGGAAGCCAATCGTTATGGCTTGTAAGGCATTATCATTTAGTGATCCTATGTAATCAAACATTATATTTATTTAATGTTATAAAGGTATTTTCTTTATCCATAAGGTTTATTTGTATAATTGTTATAAATATCTTATGTAGATAAAGCCAACGAAACACATTAGCTTTGCAAGGAAATTGTAAGGAATTACAATTATAAGATCCCTATGAATCATAGCTATGTTGCTGAAATGTTCTTGATCATCATATTATCTAGATAGGGCATTCACAATGCACAAAAATAAAAAAATTAAATCAAACAAATATTTTATATTATTATAAATTATTTATATTTATAAAATTAATTTAAATTATGATATAAAAATGTAATTATGATTTATGTTATTTATCAGGAAGATAAAATGAAAAGGAAGAATAAAAAAAAGGAATCAAAAGAATTAAAAATAATTTTTTAAATTAATTTTAAATAAATATTTTGAATATTTATTAAATTATAATTAATTATTTTTAAAAATTAATTCAAATTATAATAACAAGTTTTATTTTGTGTATTATTTATAAAAAGGAAAATAAAATTTGAAAAAAAATTCAAGGAATAAGTAAAAGAACAAGAAAAAAGGGAAAAATGAAAGATGACATCATCATCAGTATATTCAGCCTGCCATATGGTATTTGACGCCTATTTTAATAGTTTTACCAATGGAAGGACTAATTGATATGAAACGTTAAGATTGAGGACCTAATTGATATGTTTTGAAGTTGAGGGATCAATTTAAAATTTGGCTTCTAGTGTATGGACCACTTGTAATTATATTTAGCTGGATTAAAGTAAAATTAACACGTCTACAACTTTGAGAATTCCCTTTACCACAATATTGGCAACTCACTTTTAAGTACAATATTTTGTAAATGTGTTAATTTTCTTGGTCCATGTGAACATAGTTTTAAGATTGTAGTATAAAAAATTGTTAGAGATATGCTTTCAAGAAAAAAGGTAAATGTTATATATGTTCACCAATCAAGTTTTTAAAACAAAGATTTGTCCAATGTTTTGAAAGGTTTGAATATAAGTTTTAGGCTTGAAAATAAGTTCAAGAAAAAATAGGTCAAACTTTTATTCTAGTAATCAAAATCCAAGCCAACTCGTTTTTAATTATATAATACATATTATTTTTCATTCATATATATATATTATGTATTTTATCACTTAGAGAATAAATAAATATAATATTAATGTGTAAACATTATAAAATATGTTAAGTTATTTATGTTTTAAAACTTAATAGAAGAAAGAAATCAAATTACTAAAAATTAAATAAATGATAATTATTTTTTAATTTTTTTTAGTAAAAAAATATAAGTGGATTTGAATTATTTATTTACAAATCTGGTAGGTTTGGATAAAATTTGACGCTCAAATTGTCACGTCATTATTGGGTAAAAAAAGATGATGTTGATACCTATCCTATACCCAATGCAAACTCAATATAACCTAGCCTATGAACAGTTTCTAAACATAAGTGTTCATTGGTTATCGGATTTTTGTTCTTTCATTTCTTGATTTGGAGTTTTGCTTTCCTTAAAGTAAGAGTTGAAAACAAAATCATCTTAATTGAAAAAAAAAAGTTTTGTGATAATTTTTTAGTTAGCTTGTGAAATAAAAAAAAGTTTACAATTATTGTATTAAAAACAAACTCTTAAATAGATACCTATGTTGTTTTATCTAACATTTTTCCCAAATGTGAATTTTATATAATATAATACTTATATATATGATTAAATTTAAAACAGAAAAACAAAAGTGAAGAAGAAAAATAATTAAGATATCCATTTTTATATATGAAGCAAGATACTTGTTTTGATTGCTAAAGCAGTTATTTTTAATTTTTTATTTTAGAAAAAGAAGTAATATTAGAAATCAACCTGTGTTGTAATTGTTATTTTAGATATATATCAATATGTTGATAGAATAATAAATTTTTAATTTCGATTGTCAAAGTTTAATCTTTATAACAAAAAAATGACAATAGGATAAGGAGATGAAAGCCTAGATTTAATTCCTAAATCTATATCTTCTAACAAAAAATGATCTTAATTAAAATTTAGTCATATGCATACTCATTATGTTAGTGAAATAATAAACAATTAAATAATACATACAAATAATAAATAAGCAAAAAAAAATGTAGTAAAAATTTTTTGAAAAAACCAAAGCTATAATTTTTGTGGGGTATAATTTTTTAGAAAAATGGAAAAAATGGATTAACAAAAAAAATAATGGTATTAAAAAAAAGAAAATTATTTATAAAACTTTAGAAATATAAATAATTTTTTATAATTTCATTTTTTTATCTTTTTTAATGATTGAGTTAGTCTAGTTAACTTGTCATACTAACGTTGGTATTCCTTTTGTCATAAATATATATATAACATAACAAGGTACGGTGAATATTGCTTATGTGGACAGCTTCTTTTAATAACACGTAGAACAAACTTAAATTTAACTACATTTTATATTTCAATTAAAATTAAAAATTTAAAAATATATAGTTTTCTAAGATTTTAACTTAAAATTTTAAATTTTAAAAAAAGTATCTACCCAAATGGGACAACTCAATCTCAATTATCTCTGACATTTTAATCTATTTACTTAATATTTAAATAACCAATGTATTTTAAATTAAAAGCTTTAAATCTTAATTATCTCTTATATACAACTGTATTTTAAACTAAAAGCAGCAAAATTCTTATTAAATACAAAATTCTTTTAAGACTATGAGTTTTTATCTTAAATTTAAAAATTATTCAAATCTTATATATTTAACAAATTTCGTCTGTTACTTAACAACACAATTATCAAAAGTTTAACTTAAATTTAAACACTTTAAAATTTGTTAAGGTTTATAGTTAATCGATCTTATATATCTAATTATAAATATATACGAAATGTTATGAACGACTTGTACCTTTTATAATTGCTAGATATCAATGGCCTAAATTATGTGTATAAATATGAAACATGCACACCAATACGTCGATGTTGTACATAGATACACAATGCATAAGTAAATTGCATCATTGATATCCATAGTGAATAAGAAAATGTTCTTGTAAGATTCACTTGCAGAGGAAGAAAGTTTAGTTGTTGGCGCTGGTAAGCTGGACAGGTCTTGAGCTTAGGCTTGGGCTAAAGGTCAAGTCACCCTTATTATTTTGGAGTCCAGTTTGTCAGTGTGTTAAATCTAATTGAATTTTATTAGTCTAGATAAGACATTCTTAGTGGATAAGATAGTTTTAAATTTTGAAAAGATTATGCTATTTTAAATTTTGAATTAAGTTGGAAATAGTGATAACTTTTGCATTGTTTACTTTGAGAAAATCAGAACCGTCGTGTTTTTCAATTGTGAAAGAGATCTTTATTTTTTCCTTCACTCCTCTTCTCTACGTTAATTCTTGCATTTATTCCAAGAGAGATTGACACATCTTTTGGTTTCTTGTGTTGCAATTGACAATGCTTTTGATGTATAAGTTACGGATATTGTCAAGCACCGAGAGGTAGGTAAATTTCGTCTTAAGGTCAAAGGTTTTAAACTTTGACGTAATTAGTCCTTCGAGTTTGGTAAAACCAAATTTTCTATATTTTTTGGCTATCTAATTAGTTTACTTTATTTATTTATTTTGGATACATATTTATAGTGTTTGTTGGTGTATGCAATATTACTTGGCGCCTATTAATCTTAAGATAAAATCTTTGTATTTTTGTGTGTGCTGCTTTTAAGTAATTCTGCAATTTTGGTACTACTTTTGCCACAATATACTACTATTTTGTAATGGATTTTCAATATTGCATCTGATTTGGTTATAATCATCCTTTTCATATATTATTTTGTTTAATATATTTTTTATTATTTTATAAATCTACTACGTCTTTTATTGCTAGCTTGTAAAGTTTCCATATTAAGTTTCAATGTTGGCGCCACATACACTGCCTTTAAGACTTCAGACGATCCGAAGGGCGTGGTGCACTTGACATAAAAATAAATGATGGTTAGTTGTGGTCAAGCCTTTGAGTTATCCCATGATCGAGATTTGGATTAGGCATAATAATGGGAATGAGAAGGAAGAGACCTTCAGGCGAATAGCTCATCCAACTAGCCTCGGGTGGCCACCATGAAGTGACCATAAACTTGGAGTCACCACCGATCATTTCTAGCTAGGCAAAATCAAATGCCTATTAAAAATAAATATTTTGAGTTATGAAACTTGAAACATTGATTTCAAGGTCTATAAAGCTTAGAGATTTGTTGGTTGGGTTCAGAAGTTAGTTACGCGTGGGGAAGGATTAGCATCCCCATGACACCTAAAATGGGTACCTACTAACTGTGTCTCAATTTGGTCTTAGTTAAATCGATTCCATTTAGTCTTTATTTAGATATAATCCTCTTAAATGATGGAGTTTTGGTAGAAAATACAAATCTAGATTTTAAAGAAAATTAGATCACCTATGCGCCTTGAAGATGTAAGGTACATAAGGATTTTTGTGAAAACAATGTCCAGATCGAATTTAAAAAGTTTGATGTTTCATACTAGACACTAAAAAGATACCAACATGGAACATTGTCTTATAAATTTTATTGAAAAAAAACAAATTTTAAACATGAATGCAAGATAATCATTACAAAAAAAATATGTTAGTAAGATAAAAAATGAGAAATATAATAATATCATAAACAAATAATCACAAACAAAAAAACATGAAAAAGGAAAGACAATCAAAATGTATCTCATAATTGCCTTTGATTATTGAAGAATAATCAGGATGACAATTTTAAAGAAAGGTCTAGATTCAGTGGTGATTTGAGGGACAAAGAGACTTTAATCAAAGCAATCTGAGGCACCTGAGAGAAAGAAAATTTAGGGTTTTTTTAAGGTAAAGCAAGGTTGGAGTATCCCCACAAAAAGGTGAGGTTAGAGTATCCCTAAAGATAGAGTTTAGAAAATATTTAAGAACAAAGAGAAAATTTAAATCTTTAATTAAAAACGAGATTGGTTTATCCATTCAAAGTAGTGGGGTTGAAGTATCCCCAAAGATAGGGTTGGAAAAATATTTAGGAATGAAAAGGAAATTTAGATTTTTAATTAAAAACATGGTTAAAGTGTCCTCTCGAACCAATTGAGTTGGAGTATCTCAAATAGCAAAAATTTTAATATGAAATTTTTTATATTTTTGTATTTTTAGCCTTGATCTGAGTTAAAAGGGGCTGGTGTTGTGGGGGAACCAATTGGATGCATTTTGAGACATTTAAACGTCTCAATAAAAGGAGATTCGAGAATTAAGTTAAAAAAAGAGAAAATATCATGTCAACTCCATTACCAATTTTTTTTTGGGTGCATCCAAAGGCTTCAGAGGGTAAATAAGGTACCATTGAAAAGGTAACTCAGTAAGGTTTAATATAAAAATATTCAAAAAATCTTAGAAAATCATTTTCTAGGCATAATTAATTTTTGATGTTAAGTTTGTCTTGGCACTGGTAGTATGTATAAGGAAAAGGGCATGATGGATTTTGGAAAATTGTTCTAGCTTGTTTAGAATAGTTAGATCACGAACAATACCTTTCTAGAAAGCGAATTTTATGAAATTTTTAAGAAAAAATTCAAAAATTTCATAAAAATCATTTGATGGACCAAAATAGCCAAACAAGATATTATACACTGATTTTAGGGATTTCAGACAGTAGAAGTTTGAAAAATCATAACTCCCTCATCTGGGATGATCCGAGGATGAATAAGACACCGTTAGAAAGGTAATTTGATGCCCTTTAGGCAAAAATATTAGAAAAATCTAAGAAAACATTTTGTGGTTCAAAAATGATTTTTCAAATCTGGACTACAGTGTTGCCAAAGCAAAAACAGAAGGATTATTCGATATTCTAACTTTTTGAAAGATAGACTCGGGTCTAGGACGTTCAAACATCTATTACAGAAAATGACATCGGCTTCACAAGTTCATTCCACAATCCCAAGGTAGTTTGAGATAACGGAACAACCCATTGACCGTGTCACTAAAGGGAAAATAAGACTCAAGATCACAGTTGAATACTAAAAAGGATATCTTTTTTTAAAAAAATAAACTTCACCATGAATCTAGAGCTGAAATATTGATCTACCCCTAAGATTGGAAGACCAATTTTATGAAAACATTAGGTCCATGCTATTCTTCATTTATTGGAGGTAGCACAAACTTAACTTGGGGATTTTTCTAAAAATCAGGTTTTAAGAAACAAGCAAGCGTTTTAATAGAGATATCATTAACAAAATATAGCACATACAAAGATAAACATGGATTAAACATGTCGACATACAAAGATGACATTTTGACATGAAAATGGGTGACAAAAATGTGAGAAGATGACAAATAGGGTGCATAGAGATGATATGAACATGTTTAAATAAAGGAATGGATGCTAAAGTTGTCAAGACAACATTTTTATTTCATAAGACTCTCTTAAACACAAAAAAATGTATGAACATACATGAGACATGTTAAGGTGACCATTTAAATATGAATAGATATGTGAATATGGAAGGAACATGGCAAAAGATGCACAAACAAAGGCTGTGCAATGATAAAAATAATGGTGAGTTTATATATCCAAATAGCATTAAGGTTTCAAGAGGGTCATCAAGATCTTAAGACTACCACAACCAAGACAAAAATGATGCATGAGAGTCTTAGGAGGGTCATGGCAACATGAAGGGCTTACTGAAATGAAATGGATAATCAAAATAGAAAATGTATGGAGCCAGGTAAAAAATATACCAATAAAAGCTTACACTTTCTTTCATTTTTTAAAGCAGTAACTTCAAGCTTAGTTTTTTTTCCTCTTTTTGCTATTATTTAGCAAAAAAGAAAAAGTTTTTTGGTAACATGGTTGTTGGGAGGGTGTTTTGAGGATGAAAGTATGTGAAAGGTTGAGTTTTTGAAAGTGTTCTGGTGGTGGTTTTAGAGAGCTATAGAAATGGAGGTCGATTGAGGGTGAAAGGCAAGGGAATAATGTTTTCAGTGAATTTTTGGAACTAGAGTTGCTAGAGGAATTTTAGGAATGGATGGAGTCTTTTGAGATTGCTAAAGAGCTTTTTGAAAATGGTTGAAGGTTTTTTTTTTAGATAGCTGAGAGTCCCTTATTTAATGCTGAACCCTTACTTTTAGAAGATAATGCAAGCGTATTTTTTATCTTTGCTTCCTGCATTAGGGGATATCTCTAGCTACCATGCTCAACTAACTATTTTCTTATTGGTTCTGCTATGTTAAGCAAGGAGGTAGAAAGGTTATGATAGCCTGCAACTGAAGATATGCCTACCATACCCTCTTAAAACCATATATCTTATGAAAGTGACATCTGTTATTGATTGTTTAGGCTCCAAAATTTTGTTTAAATCCATTTATGAGCTTATACTTGAGGTTTGCAATGATTTATGATAGTTCTTTGGTGAAAAAACATGTTTAAATTGGGTTTTCAAAAGCTAAAAAATGGCTCAACCTGGATAAAAATACCTTGGTGTATCGATACAAAACATGTTGTATCTATACACAAGGTACTTTTTACCCATAAGTATCGATATAATGAGTTGTGTATTGATACCAAAAGCAAAAAATGTTTCCAGTCTTGAGACTTAGAAGCCTATATCCATACTTCAAGGATTTGTATCGATATTCATGCTTGTGTATCAATATATTTTGCCAAAAATCACAACTTTACTTACTACTAAGGTCTGTATCGATACAAACATGCTAGGTATCGATACCACATGATAGGTATCGATACCAAACCCTATTGTATCGATACTAAATGTGAAAATTCAAGTTTTTGGTGATGTAAAGCCTCATATCGATACTTGCACATTAATAACTTGCATGTATCTATGGCTTCTCAATTTTTCTCAACTTGGTCACAAATAGTGGGAAATTGATCCGTGTACTCATCTGAATGACTCCAATGACACCATGAAAGGTGGCCTTTGATACCTTATTTTTATATTTTCCTTTAATACAGCCCATAGGTATTTCAGACCTTCCCAAAAATGTTTTTCACTTAGCACTGTATCACCTAATAGTGCCTAGCAACATGACACTTGGCAATCATCTCCTAATTTTTATTTTTATTTTTGATTTTATCATTTTTTTCAATTGAGTCTTGGGGTGCCAAAAGTGGGTTGGACAAAATAAGGTGTCTACATATGTGGTTCTCTTAATTTGCTTAATTTTGGGAACATGTTTTAATGTATTAGGATTTCTTTGCATAGTATATTATTTAAATCGATTTATTTGCTAAGATTTACCATTGTGTCTGACAACTTTGGTATATATTATTTTTGTAATCATTGTTTGAAACTTTATTTGTTGACTTGTCATACTTCTTTTTGTACTGTTTTCAATATTTTTTCCCCATTTGTATATTGTTGATTAAAATAGTTTGTTTTCATCAATTCCTTATGCGTGTATATTTGGTTATTGGATTTAGTTTATTTTCATACACTATTTGTATAATTTATCACTACTTGCTTTTATATTTGGATCAATGTATTTGTTTATTTTCTTTCCATGCATTAAATTATTTCTTTAGTAGGGTTTAGTTCTTCATGATCCTAGTATTCTTTAATTGGATACCATGCTTGTTGGTTTTATTTGATTTCTTTGATTGTTCCTTGTCTATGTATAGATATTATTTGTTTGATTTCACATATTGGAAACTATGCTATATATATTTCATATATAGTTATTTGGTTTTTTTTTATTTCTTTATCAATTTCAAGCATGATTTATTAATTTATTTTTGGAATAGGCTCTTTTCCTAAGCATTAGATTGTGTAATACTGAATGTAACCCTATTTTGATAGTGGTGTTGTTAACAAGGAAATCGGCTTCCTTTTTTGTCAAAATAAACTCTATTATGCATAGGGATCTTAGATAACTAAAATATATTTTTATATATTTTGATGTATAATTTAACTTGTTTTATAACAAGTGTTATAATGGACTAAGTCTATTCTATTATTTTAAAATAATAGATGGCAGAACCGATTACCGGTAATGTAAGTGAACTTGTAGCCAATACTTCTACATGCTATGTAAGGTGAAAGACTCAAGAAGTTTAATCGTGTGATTTTCAATTGGTGGTAGCATAAGATGCTATGTTATTTAACCACCCTAAATTTGACCCAATATTTATGAAAAGAGGCCTCTATTCTCAAAAAAGGAAAAATGGATAATATCGAGGTAGCCTCGTTGGATGCATGGAAATATTCAAATTTCCTATGCAAAGTTATATCCTCAATGGACTAAATAACACTTTGTACAACATGTTTATTCTGATAAAGACAGTGGGGGAGTTGTGGGAGTCCTTGGATTGGAAGTACAAAATCGAGGATACTAATTTGTAACTGGTCGATTTTAAATTTCAAGATGGTGGACACAAAAGCTATGATTCGATTAAGAATCAAGAACAATATCCATGATTCAAAAAAGAAAGGTAGTGTTCAAATTATGGATGCCAAGGCAAACATTGTTGAACATTTACGAAAGAGAAAACAAGTTATTTCCAGTTCTTTCTAGGGCAATAAGAAAGTCAACGTCAATAAATTCATGGGTACTTTGTGTATGGAAAAAGTTTGGACACCGTGCTAGAGATTGTCATCATAACAATAATAAGATTAAGTTAGCCACTACTGTAATAGAAATGAACACATTGAAAAACCTGATGACTTAGTAGGTTGACATCGATGCTTTTTGTCATGTGTGTTTTGATAAGGAGAGTTTCTCCAACTATAAAAAAGCTATTCATGATGAGCAATTATTTATGGGAAACGTTTCATTATGCAAAATATGAGGCCACGGGAAAGTGGAGCTTAATATGACATTTAGGAAAGAACAAACCTTGAACAATATTGTTCATGCTCTCCAAATTTGTAAGAATTTAATATCCGGCTCGCTGTTGAGCAAGAACGGAGTTAGGTTAGTTTTTAAGCCTGAAAAATTTATGCTTTTTAAATTCAGTATGTTTCTTGGAAGAGGTTATCTATATGATAGGCTTTTTAAACTTAATGTAATGAATGTTGCAACAAAGACGATGAGATAACTAAAATGAGTTCATTGGCTTATTTGCTTGAGTAGGTTATAATAACGAGTAAAGATCAATCCCTCCCATAAAGCCCAGCAATCGGTATCTTATTGACCATATGGTAACTTCAATTTTGATTTTTATTTAGTTTCAATATGTGGTATTTAATTAAAATTCCCATATCTCAAACTATAATTTCATGAAAAAAAATTTTGTACCATGTCCGAGAACTAGAAGACCATGAAAATTTTATCATTCTCTTTCATACCCTACTAGCAGGTCAAAAGAATATGAAAGGTTCTAAAAATCAAAATATTATTTTATATGCCACTGGAGAGTGGGAGGAATACAAAAGGTTTTATTTTTTCAAAATTTATAAAAAGTTTTGATTTTCTTATTTTTTAAAAGGATATCTCATTATTAAAATAATCCGTAGAACCTCTTTCTGTCCTAAGACTCAGTTTCAACTACATGTACGAAACTAGACTTTAAGGACTCAGATTTGGTCAAAGAGACCAAAATGTCTCTTAAAATACCTTCAACATGAAGGTATCCTAGTAACTCTAAGGGACTCGACTTTAATGCAAAATTACTAAAATGTCCCAAGGTATACCTTCGACATGAAAGTATCTTGATAACCCAAAAGGACTCGATATTATCATAACAGAATGAACCTATTCTTACTATGCACCTTTGACATATAAATATGTCAGTGATCACATAGAACTTGGTTCTAATATAAATTACTAAAGTCTCTGAAGTCTACCTTTAACGTTAAAGTATCCGATAACCTAAAAGGAGTCTACATTATTGTCGAAAGAAAAACCTATCCCTATTATGCATCTTCGACATAGAAATACCCTAGTGATCATAAAGGACTTGGATCTAGGATAAATTACCAGAATATTCCTAAAGTGTACCTTTGAATTAAAGTATCTCGATAACCCTAAAAGACTTAAAGATGATACAAAATGACAATTTTACCCTAAATGTGTAACTTGAATATTAAAGGTGACCTAAATGCAAAAATTAGAAGAAGTCCCTAAATCTCCTAAATTACATTTTAGCCTAAAATGACTAAAAATGCAGGAAATATTCCTAAAATGACCAAAATACCCTTAGATGACTAATTTGATATGAGAAAAGACCATTTTGACCCTAAAATGCAAAGATTCTAAACTTTGCTTAGTCCCTATATGAAAAAAACTCGTAATTAAACATTAAAGATAACATAAAAATCATGGAAATCAGTCCAAATATCATATGAAGCATTTGGCCAATCACCTATGGCTTTGAAACAATTTTTTTAACTTTTGCAAATAAGCTCTTAAATTTTTTAGAATTCCAAAAAGGCTCCTAAAAGGTTACAAATGCATGAAATATGTTTTAACATATTAACAATACACAAAACACATCCCTAAAGGTGTATAAAACTCTTGGCCAAGCTTGGATGTCCTTGAAATAATTTTTTGGCTTTTGCTATTGAGTCCCTAAATTTTCCATAACTACGAAATAATATAACGAAATAAAAAATTACAAAATTATCCATGTAATTTTTGGCCATGCATGGAAATAGCCTTCCAAGGCCTTCAAAAGTTTTAAAAAATTACTTGTAGCCCAATATGAGTTTTAAACTTCATAACATGGTCCAAAATACCCTAAAATCAAGCATGAAAAATTATTTAAGAACCCCAATCAGCTTCGGCTAGCATAAAGAAAGCAAAAATAGTTTTTTTTCATCACATAGTTTTATGAATATCAATATAAATACACATCATAATTTTTACCAAGCTTAGATATGCATAAAATCATGATAGATAATGAACATATCAACATATATCAACATGAAACTATCAAGAAAAATAACAAAAAATATATAGATGAAAATAAAATTAATTTTGTCAACAAATACAAATTATCTTGATTAAATCAACTTATTGCCAAAAATTAAATATAACAATAAAATCAAGAAACTTTGATCATAGCTTTCATACTTGGCCTTTCAACATGGATCAAAATCTGTGAGCTCCACTAGTCCTAAAGCTTACTAAGTGAAGAATCAAGCATAAAATAAACAAAAATTAAAATTTTTGCAAGAGAAATTACCTCAAAAGCTTCAAAACCCAAAAAATTTCAATGTTTTTCTAGTGTTTTTTTTATCATGGAAAAGCTAAAGCTTCCCTATTCATAAAGGGAAGTTTTGGCTAAGAAGGGCTTAAATCCTCTTGGCCGAACTGGGCTTGTGTTTTTATATTTATTTTTTGGTTTTTTATCTTTTTAAGATTTTTTTTAATGCTTAATTAATTGATTTGTCTTTTGTATGACTCATTCTGCATAAGTCATCATCCTAATATAAAAGTCATCTAGCCTAATGTTAGGCTTTATGATTATTTAGATGATATTAATCTTAATGTTAAAATTAAATAATAATTAAATTAATTATCATATTATCGTATTATCAAACTTTGAAATTAAAATATATATTCAAAAATTTTTAAGAATGTATGAACAAATAAAATTATAATTGCAAAATTTATTAAAAGCGAAAAAAATGAAATGAAAGGACTAAATTGTAAGAAATAAAAAGTCATAAATTAAAAAATTTAATTACAAATTTAATCACGTAAAAAGCTTAATTAAATATTTATAAAAAAATTTTGAATTCAAAAGAGTTAATAAAAATTTTGGAGAGAAAAAAAATCATTAAGCTTTGTTATAAAATTAAAATAAGCCTAATTAGGCCTTGTTGGAAATGAAATGGGCTTGTCAAAATTATTAAGAAATGGGCTTGTTGGCTTGTAGAGAATGAAATGTGCTTAGGAGAAAATAAAAAAAATGTTTGGCAAGGTTATTGGATTTGTTGAGAAATTATTAGGCTTATTAGGCCTATTTGCAAAAGTTCAAAGTTTTAGGCCCATTAAAAAAATTTTACCCAAAACAAAAGTAATAAAAATTTCAACTATTAAATTCTACAAGAAAAATTTTAACAAATCTTATATGTAAGAAAAAGACAATTAAAAGTCTCAAACTTGTAAAATTTTACAAGAAAAACCTTTATGGAAGAAAATTATTATTTAAAAAAATACAAAACTCATAAAATAAAATAAATTTTCAGAAGCTGATTTAATATGAATTTAACAAAAATATTAAAAGAATTTTAAAATTATAAACTCAGAAAAATCTTATCGAAAAATTCACGGAGTAAAAAACTTTATATTTTGAAAATAAGAAAATTCCAAAAATAAATCCAACTTTATAAAATCAGCTAAATTTAATACCTTCCTCAAAGCAGTAAGTGTTGGAAACAATAAAGATAAAAACTTGAATTTTGGAATAAGTTTTACCTAAAAATTCACAAGCATAAATTTGTGATACAGTGAAAAATACAAAATTAATTGATACATTAATCAATTTGA
>JBBYHO010104732.1:22707-39791 GCA_038382025.1 Adansonia gregorii | reverse complement strand
CTATTTCTTTATGCATGAGATCATGGAACAAGGTTATCATTGCCTTTGATAAGTAGCCCTAGCATTTTTAAGCCCGAAGGGCATTACTTTGTAGCAAAAAGTGCTGCACATGGTCATAAAAGTGGTTTTTTTCCATGTTTCAACTGCATTTAATTTGTTGTACCTTAAAAATCTATCCATGAAGGAAAACAGTGCATTTTTTATAGTATTATTTATTGGGGTATCGATGTGAGGTAAAGAGAAATTATCTTTTGGGCTAGCTCAGTTCAGGTCTTTATAATCTGCACATATTTACATGTTGCCATCTTTTTTGGAGACCAAGACTATATTAACCACCCAAAAATTCTACCTCAAATTGTTTTCTGACTTCTTCTCTAATCTTTAAAAAATCTTTGATTTTATCATTTTAAGCTTTAGTTGTATAGCCTTGCACTTTGGTTTAAGGGGAAGTTTATGGACCATAAAGTTGGTGTCTAATCTAGACATGTCCTAGTGGGACCAGGCTAACACAGCTTGATATTCTTGGAGGAGGTTTATTAGTTCAGTTCAGGTTGATAGGTTTATGAAGGTTCTAATTTTAACCTCTTTTTAATCTTCTTCTATTCCTAGGTTTATGGTTTCGGTAGGCTCTTTTGTGAGGTAATATCTATTTTTCTTCTTATTCAATTAACCTCAACAAGTTCAAGGGTTTGGGACTCTCTTCAGAATCTCCTTCAAACTTCACTTTATTAATGTAAATTGGTTGCTCAAAATTAATGTATGAAATCTCAATATGAATATTCTTGTCACTTTCATTTGGGTACTTGAAAATATGGAAAAATAATATAGGTGGAAAAATATGTAAAGGAAGGTTTAAGAGTTTGCAAGAATTATGAAAATGGACATAAAAGATGAAATGCATAATGCTTAGTCATTTTCATTGATAACACTTAATCAAAAGGTGCCCATACAAATGATCTTACAGCACTTTTGGGTAAAGGCATGTAGGTTTAGTTCATAACATTATGTTGAAATAGACTTAACAATACAAGAATCTTGGTTTTGATCGAAACACCTAGAACAAACCCTGAAAAGTATATACTATCTCCCAAACTATTGTTGGAATCTTTGGTTCATCGATTGCATTGATAGGGAGATCCCCAAATGCTTTGTTCAGTATAGGTGCAACATTGTTAGAGTTATTATACATCCTCTTGGATAGAAACTTTCCTGGAGCAATGGAAATATCATTGATTCTTGCCTTAAGTCTTGTCCCAATATGTGGGCTATCCTCTTTTCATGATTTATTTGAGCTTGTTTTTTTTTATTGTGCATAGAGTTTGAACCTTAACCTTCTTTTGTTAATCTATTTAACAACCTTAGGGCTCTAACAATTCTTCAAAAATGTTTTTTGAGTCCTTTTCTAGCCTAGGTGCCTTTTCCAATGGTTAACTTTAAACTTATATAAGTATTCTTCAATAAATGAGGACCAAGCATTGGCAACCTTTCTTTGACATAAGTGGCATTGATGAACTCAAAGGATTGAAATAAGGATTTCAAAATATCTTCATTAGGCTTAATGTATGGGGCATTGATGGTAATAGCAACAATAATATCTTCTTCTTCTTATGCTAAAATTATTTTTTTCAATGTTGAATTTTAGTTTTTGATGCAATAATAAGGGCATTGCCCCTATAAAATGAATCCAAGGCCTTCCCAACTGACAGTTATACGATGGAGAAATATCCATCACATGAAGGTCAACCTTATAAGTGCATGAGCTAATTTGGAGTTAAATAGTGATGTTTTCTATGACATTTCTACAAGTTCCATCACACTCCCATAAGACCACGTGACTATTTTCGATATGAGTTTGTTCAAGCATAATATAGGCATTACATTCAGAGTTGACCCATTATTGATGAGCACCTTGGGCAACTTGTTGCCTTTGCAATATGTGGTGATGTGAAGGGCTTTATAGTTTTCTCTTTTTCCATAAAGGATTTCATCATCATTGAAAGATATATAGTTGTCAGCAGTGATGTTGTTTACTAGATGATCCAATTAGCCTATAGAGATTTTAAGAGGGACATATGCCTTATTCAAAACCTTGGGGAGAGCATTCCTATGAGTTTCAAAGTTTTGCAGCAGTGACAATATTGATACCTTGGCAGGTTGCTTGTTCAACTAATCAACGATGCTGTATTCGCTGTGCTTGATGAATAAAAGGAATTCCATTGCTTCTTTCTCGCTTACTGGCTCTTTAACAACTATTAACTCTAATTTTTAGGCTATAAACTTCGATGCCTGAGGAATAGGAGTGGCATTTTTTCACTGTACTTCACTTCTTGATGTATTTGGGGCATTACATTTGTCATTTTGAGTTAGATGGCTTACACTTAAAAAGTTAATGTTTGCTATATACTAACTTGATTATTCGATGATTAAAGTTTTGCTTTTGTATTTCCAAGGATCCACCGTGTTGTCCTTATAAGGAAAAGGGATGGAAGTTGAATGATCATTTTTAGCATGGGCTGAATAAGGGTAGCTTTAACTTTCGATCGATTGTCGAATAAGCCAATGGCCTTTCAACCCCGTAAGGTGGAATGCTTCTATCCTTTTCCGTGGCATTGATAGATGATACTACATTTACTAACTAGGTATGTGAGGCTCTTTCTTTATCGTAGAATTCAAAATGATAACCTTATTCATCATTTTTTAGACCATAGCATAAAACTCTTTGCACTTTTGAAGCCTGTGGCCATAGACAATATCGAAATCACAAAGTTATTAGTTTCTTCGCATGTCTTTTTAACCTGGTTAACCAAATTAGCTTGTACAAATATTTGCCAAACTAGATTTATTAGCATCTGACCTTATCCATAGTTTTTAAGATCTTGCAGTCCTCTTCAATTACCATTTTCATTGCATCAGATTCAGTGTAAGCCTGGGATGAGCTTGTTTCAACACTGGATTTCATCATTTGTTCAGCCTTAACTTTTTTTTTTTGTTTACCCTTGAAGGTATTTTTTTTCTTTGAGCCACTTTTCATGGCCTCATTGATCATTCCACCTAATATGCTACATCTATAAAGCTCTTCAAGTGGATCTTTACTATCTTTTCATAATAAAAGGTTTGTATATGCTAACGAACTTAACAATCATCTTTTTTCTGTCAACATAAGGTGAATCTAGGCAGCCTCATCTATCTAGCTCAAAACTTACTACTTAGAGTGTTTGTCAGCTCTCTTTTTCATTTTTATGAGGAAGAAACCACTTAAAATCCAGTCGATGGTAGGTTTTTCCTTGTCTATGGTACCAATAGATGGACTAATGTACTCATTCTACTCGTTATAAAACTCGATTTTACACCAGTCTATCATCTTTTAAACCATTTCTAGGAAAAGTGGGTAGTGTTAAAAAATATGCCCTTTACCATAATGGCAGTAAAATGGTTTAGTGGTTTCTTTACTCTAATTTTCAGCAACCAATACTATTTTAGCCTTTACAAAACTTGTCATACCTTACTCATCTAGGTTTTAAGTTCTCTGATGCTTCTTTTGACCCAACATCTTTTTCCATCAATCACCACATTCACTCTTGGGTCCATATGGTTAGAAAGTGGATTGGCTCCAATTTTAGGTCCAAGCCCTTTGTTCGACCTTGATCACACTCTTTTCTAACAAGCTCTAGACCTTTCTCTTGAATGAGGTGTAATTTTTAATTGAATGACCTTGTGCTCCAGCATGGCACTCACAATAGGCATTCTCATTGTACCATCTAGAATACAACAGTGATCTCAATTTATGAATACCAGGGCCACTAGTTGGCCTGCTAATAGTCGAGAGTAAATCTCTTTGTAGAAGTAAGGAAGTGGCTCAAAGTGTTCCCTTTCTCAGGGTGCTAATTGATTATTTATTTAGAGCTTTTGCATTGTTTACATTGTAGGATTCTATGCTCTGGGCCGTGTTTTGAACAAGATTTGGCGTGAAGCTCATTGTTGAAGCAAACTTGACAAAACTAACTAGTTGTGGTACTAGTTAGTAGAGGTTAAATCTTGGGGTGCACCATGTTTGGGAAGTACATACTTTATGCCGAATGTGGATTTGGAGTGACCTTAGTAAGACTTTTGCTAATAGCATTCACTTCATTCTCTTATCCTTGGCTACTGACATTTTACTTGACTTAGATAATTCTCCAATGGATATCTTGCCACTTTTGAAAGCGTTATCAATTATTTTGCCTAATACAACCATATCAGTAAAATTCTTCATGGTGTTTCCTACCAACTGTAAACACCTAATTTCGTTTGGGTCTCATTTTTCTTCTTTGATAATCTTAAATATTCGAGATTGAGAACTTAACAGCAACCCTCTTTGGGAAAAATCTTTTTTGGATGAATCTAACATTCTCAAGACCTTTTTATTCATAGTTAAATGGCCATAAGTTCACATGATAAAAAAAAAGAATCACACTTTGTCTCTAATTTCTGATATACAGGACAATATTTAAGAGAAAAATTATTTTTTTATGTTTTCTTGTCAAAGTTTTGAAAATTTATTTCTGCGAATGATATCGCGATCAAATCTTCCATTTTTAGGAATTTTTAGTGATTTTTCATTAAACTTGAGAAGTTGACTGTCGTATAATTATATCGAAACCTATATGATATTTATGCCGATATGCACTCTAAAAAATCAAAAATACTCAAGAAAAAATTCATATTAGCATTTTATACCGTAGAGAGTCAGGTTGTCCATTGTTGTGACTTATTTTAAACTTTTTCATAATATTGTGAATTTTATACTCGTAAAATTATTCTTGATAAAATTATTCGGATTCTGGATTCTCATCTTTACTATTTTATAAATTAATATCCATGATGATATATTTTATTTAATTCATTTTATATAAGTTTTAATGTATTCATTGAAATTTTTTCAGTTTTAAAATACGAGTTTTTCTTTATCTGTAAAATTTTACAATGAAAGTTTCTCAAGTTTTGAACTTTAAAATTCTTTAAAAAAATTTGCATTTAATTACCATTAATTCAGTTTTTTCAAAATTTATTTTATTTTATAAGTTTTACATTTACCTCTCGTTTTCAAAATATAAATTTTTTTACTCCATAAATGTTTTCTTTTTTTCGATAAGATTTTTCTTAGTTTATAATTTTTAAAATTCTATAAATATTATTATTTAATTCATATTAAATCAGTTTAGGAAAATTCCTTTTATTTTATTAGTTTTGCATTTTTCTTTTGAAATTATTCTGTTTTTGAAATACAAAGTTTTTTGCTTCGTAATTTTTTGGAAAGATTTTTCTTAGTTTATAATTTTTAAAATTTATTAAAAATTCAATTAAATCAGTTTTGAAAAATTTAATTTATTTTACGAGTTTTAAAGTTTTTTATATTACTGAGATACGAGTTTTGTACTCCGTAAATTTTTTAGGTGAGATTTTTTTTCAGGTTTCTAGTTTTTAAATTTCTTTAAATATTATTGTTTAAATCATACCAAATTGGTACAAAATTCATATTATTTTAGTTATTTTTTATTTTCTTTCATAATTTTGCTATTTTTTAAGTACAGAGTTTTTCTACTCCGTAAAATTTTGATAAAATTTTTTTGAGTTTATAATTTTCAAAACTTCTCAAATATTATTTTTTAATTCGTATTAATTTAGTTTGAAAAAGATCAATTTATATTATGGGTTTTGCATTTTTTTTACAAATAACAAATTTACTCTGGTAAGGCTTTTTCTCGTAAAATTTTACAAGTTTGCTATCCTAATTTTTTCCTTGTAAATAAAAAATAATTATTTTCATTGTTAGATTGAATTAAATTGGTCATTTGAAATATTATTTTAAAAATATATACTTTTTAATTTTTACAATTTAATCTTCTTAATAAATTTTTGTGGTATAATTTTACATATTATATGCAAATATCACTCAAAATATGTCTAGAAATCAATGATATCATGCATGACATAAGGAGATAAGAGTCATAAATTTAAATCCAATCAATTTATTAAAAATCAAATCATATCTCAAACAAATCAAATAAAAAATAAAAAAAATAAAGAAATTAAGACATGTAATAAATGAAAGAAAATTCCTAGAGATTTTATATGGGAACCTCATGGAAAAGGATTCTACCACCATTCTTGCCATCCACCACCTTAGAAAAAATCAAAGACAAAAATTCTCTCAAACAAAAAGCTTTCCATATTCAAATTTAACCTTTTTTCATAGAAATTTTCAAGAAATTTTAAGTTTAAAAGCTTTTCAAGGTCACTTCATCTAGAAATTTTGCAATTTTTGCTTACATCCATAATTTTTTCTTTAATATGAGTCAAAATCATGTTAAGCTCATGGATTTTATCCATGTTGACAATGATCAATTTCCTATATATTTGTTGATTTATTTATTTTTTTTGAAATACTGTTGTCTTTGATGAGATATTAATTTTGTTGAATGCATATGTTTATGGTTATATTGTTATCCTTAATATTTTCATGTTAATATGTTGATCTACATGTTTATATATTCATTTTTTTGTCATTTTATTTTTGTTTTTAAACTTGATGATATTTATTCACATTTATTTTCATGATTTTGCATTACAAAATATTATGCATATTTATGTCGAATTTGATTTGAATTGATAATGATGATTTATGCTTATTGTTGTCCCGATTTCATGTTTTTTAGCCTATTTTGTAAATATTAGAAATTTTAGGGATTTAATCATAAAATATGTAAACTATTTTTATGCCATTTTATGTTTGGTCAAGAGCTTTATAGGCCATTAGAAAACTGATTTTGTGTGTTTTGGTACATGTTTTAGGTGATTTTAACATTTTAAGGGTCATTTTGCAATTTTAGAAAATTTAAGGGCTAAATTGCAAAATATGCAAAAATCATGTTTTATGGCCAAAGTTGATTGGCTGAACCTTTAAGTAGAATTTTTTTTTTCATGATTTTTGGGTTAATTCTTGGCTGGTTTGATATTTTTTGTGATGTTTTATGACCTTTTTTCATATAGGGGCCAATATGTAATTTTATGAAGTTTAAGGACTATTTTGTAAAAATAAAAAATTTATTTATGGTCAAAAGTGTTTGATCGAACTTTATAGGAATTTTTTCCATGATTTACATGCTGATTCTTTCACGATTAATCATATTTTGTGATGATTTATTATGTTTATTTTATTTAGGGTTTAAAGTCTAATTGTCCACAGTTTAAGGGTTATTTTGTAAATTGTAAAGAAAAATTTTTTTTAGGCCAAGGTGTTTGGTTGAATGCTTGGTGATATGTTGGCTGTATTTTCATGCATAATTTCATATGATTCTTATAATTTTTAAGTTATTTTATTATGTAGAGACTAAAATGGTAATTTAGAAAAATATAGGTGCTAAATTGCAAACTTTGATATTTAGGGGGCAAAATGGCCATTTTGTCAGTTTTAAAAATTTTTATTTTTCCTATTGCCTTTCGTAGGGGTATGGAAACTTTCAAAACTTTTCGTATTCTTTCAGTTTTCGATCGGGGATGAAATGTATTTTTAAAAAAAATTTAGGGGCTTAATTGTAATTTTTGCATTTAAAGCCAAATTTTGAGCTTTAGTTTCCCCATTTAGGGTAAATTCATCCATTTCTCATCATTTTGCTGTCCATTAGGGTTACCGAGATACTTTCACATTGAAGGCATACCCTAAGGGCATTTTGGTTATTTTGCATATCGAGATGCTTTTAGGCCAAAAGTGAATATATAGGATTGGTTTAGCCTTCCAAGGATATTTTAAGGTCCATTAAGATTACCTAGATACTTTCACGTCGAAGGTATACCCTAGGGGTATTTTGGTAATTTTGCTCATCAAGACACTTTTACACCAAAAGTGAATATTTTAAGATTGTTTTAGCCTTCTAAGGTCATTTTAAGGTCCATTAGGGTTATTGAGATACTTTCACGTCGAAGGAATACCCTAAGGGCATTTTAATATTTTTTCACTGGGATGCTTTTATGCCGAAAGTGAAATTTTAAGATTAGTTTAGCCTTCCTAGATCAGTTTAAGGTCCATTAGGGTTACCGAAATACATTGATGTCGAAGGTATACTCTAAGGGTATTTTTGTAATTTTTCTTCGGGTCTAGTCTTAGATATACATTAGGATGCTTTTAGGCCGAAAGCGCATATTTAGGATAGGCTCACCCCTTTTTCAAGCAGTTTTGAGTCCTTTAAGGGTTACCGAGATCTTTTAAATCAAAGGAATACCCCATGAATATTTTCATAATTTTACATTAGAACCATATCCTATATGAGTACTAGGATACTTTCGCATTGAGAGTACACATTAAGAATATATTCAACATATTAGGTCATTTCTAGGTCATAGAGTTCGTATTTTTTATAATAAAATTATTTTTATAAATAAGGCAATGTCTCATAATTAAATTAATATTTAGGGTTCCTACTAGAATATGCGAATGATTCTATGGATTATGTTAATAACAAGATACCCTTTTCAAAATAAAAGTCAAGATTTTTTAATTTTTGTAAAAATAAAACTTTTCGTATTCCACAAGATCTCCAATGAGGTACAATAGAGAATGATAAAAAATTCATGTTCTCTTAGTTCTCCGAGAGTGTATGGAAGAAATTTTGATTTCCAAAGACATTAAAATCCAACTTTTGCAAAATAATAAATTTCTTTAATAAAATATTATGGGAAATATAATTAAATATCAAATGTTGACATGGAATAAAAATCAAAATTTAAGTTAACACGCGATTAATAGGTACCGATTGTCAGGCATCACGAGAAGATCAATCTTTACTTGTGATTGTAACTGACTCCTGGACCCTTTTAAGTGATCTCTGGTATGAGCACAGACCTTGGAGTTTGTTTTACTGGGTTTCGTAATCCTTGAAATATAAACTCTGGCAGTTGTCAAATCTCACTTAGCTAAAATAAAATTGGCAGCGACTCTAAAATAAATAATCATTTCGTAATGACTATTTTGACAAGTCAAGTGAGCAATTCATTTTAACAACTTAGTTCCTAGACATAATAATAATAATAATAATAATAATAATGATGATGATGATGTGGATCCCAAATAAAAGAAAATAATTATATATATAGATATTTATATAGAAACAATGGATACATTCGTCATTTTATGTCGGGCTAGTCTGGATTCATATTGGGACCACATTGTGATAGTTTGGTGACTCCACTGGGGATGAGTTAGAAAGTTAGGCCTAAAATTAATTACGTGTTAAATAAATTTTGATTCATTTGGTTTCAATCGGCATTAACTACAATTCTCGATATTTTCAAATAAAAAATTTTATTGTATTTTTGACTCATAAATTTAATATATTTTTTTCATATTTTTCATTAATCCCCTTTTGTTTTTTTTTTTTGCAGCATTATTTTTTAGAGGAATTTAGGATAAGGGTTTTAGTATTTTTGAAAGTATCAAGTCATAAAAGGTAAGCTGTTCCACCCCACACACTGTGCAGATGCATATGCATTAGATTCTCTTCCACATATATGGAACGGGCATAGGTATACAATATTTTAGACGGGGGTGAAGTAGCTTTACTTTATGAGGTGTTAGCCTCTATTTTGGCTAGTGAAAAGCCGATCAGGTGTAAATTCCTATGCCTCTTGAAGTGTTAGCCTCGTTATAGGCATGGAAGATACTCCCACTTAAATTAAACCCTTTCTGACATAAACCCACGATGGGTAAGGATTAAGGTACCTCTTCAATTCTTTCCAGACTTAAGGAACAATTCGAGAACTTATTTAGATGTCTAATCCAAACCTTATGTAATGAGCTATAGGAGACTCACCTGGTTAGAGCCATACCCGGTTTTAGAGGATACCAAATCAGGTACACATGGGGGAATGCTTCTAACCCTTTACTGTTATGATTTTATTTTCTTCATATTATTAATTGTATGTTAGGTTATTATGATATATTTTAATTTTATTAATTTGTTACATTACGAAAGAGTTTTTTTTTTATTCTTGGCATCACATATATATATATATATCCCAAGGAAACTTGTAAATTCATTCATGCACTTGCAAAGTTCATATTTTTATATATTCATGTATTCATAATTTCCATAATGTATTAATTCATTTCATTTATTGTATTTCAAGAATCAAGAGATGGGTCAAAGGCAAAGGTCAATACGTTCACATTTATCTAATAAGAGTTCAACCATAAAGTCCATGCAATGGAAAATCTGCTCAATAGATTGATAAAAATGATTGAGGGTTTACATGAAAGAAAAAAAGATCACATATTATAAGTATTAGAATACAGGGGAAATCAAATGATTATGAAGATAAGTTTTTAGGCTACTTGCCAGATTTTATTAATACGGGGTTAAAAAATGAATGACTAAGGTTTTCAAAAATCCCTTAAAAGCACAATACAGAGAGGAAAATGTAATATTTGCAAGAGCAATTCTTTTTGTTACTTTGCTTTTGAATTTTGGAATATAACTACGTATGACCACAATCAGTGGATAAGGTAGAGAATTTTGGTAAGTGGTACAATGCTATTGAATCATGACTTAAATTTCCTGAATTCCTACTTCTACGATAATCTTTATGTATGTTGAATCATGTCTCATTCACTTATTTATATATTTATTCATTCATTTTGTTCATTTATACATTTTTTCCATTTATTGACACACATACATGGATAATAATAAAGATAAATATTGACAAGGTACATGTATTTATTTATACTGATTTAAGTTCTTTTTCCATTTTTAACGTGAAAAAACATAGATCATGAATTGGAAGACATCACAAACTGCAAGCTTAATGAAGTTTCTTGGAATATGCGAGTCTGTTTGCACCTAGTAAAAATTATTCATACTTCTATCGGGGATTCGAGGAACTACAAGCTTAAAGACAATTCTTTAACATTTAAAATATACAATCAATAGACACTAATATTTGTTCCCTTTCATAAGGGGCATATGTAAAAATTGTTGCATAAAAACTAAATTAAGGTCCTTGACTTTAACAAGAACAAAAGATCCTACAAAAGCAAAACCATAACTAAAAAATTATTATTAGAAATAGTCCTGTATCATAACAACACTTCTACCGAGGATCCAGGGACTATCAGTTCAAGGTAATTACCTCGAAGTACTCAAATTTCATCATACCAACACTCCTATCGGGGATTTAGGGAGTATTAATTGAGTGGTAATTACCTTGAAGTACTTAATTTTATCATACTAACACTTTTTTTGGGGATATAGAGGAGTACAAGATAGAAGACAACCACCTCAAAGTACTGAATCTTTAGGGAGCCAGTCCCATAATACATATTCTTCTTGATTGAGGGGCAACAAGTAGCATATGTGGGATGAGAAGTCATTCACAGTCAATGGAAGCCAACATCATAAGAAGTCGAGAAAACAAGGAAATCTATTCAGACAGTGTCCTCGAACCAAGCTTTTCATTGTTTAACAACCTTAACAAAATCAGATGATCTCTACCATTCTAATGAAAATTGGAAAACTCCCTACCCAAGGTGGTATAATCTGAGCATCAGGGTATAACACTTTTTGCCTAAAGATTCCATCAACCAATGCATGTTGTTCAATGTAAAGATAATTTGGAGTATTATCATGGTCAGTAGGAGATCATCGGCTACTATAAATTCCAAATTTGAATTACTTGGATGATTCTTTGCCACGCAATGAGCTTTTGGATTCATCTTTTTTTTGCTAAAGAATCTAGTAAAGAATCAAGTCTCATATAATGGCTGCGCTTATGGCGTGATTGAGATGACAATAAATATCAACTCATTTTGTGCCATTTACGAGTTTGAAAGCTTATAGTTTAATATGCCTCCTGATGTTTCACTAGCTAATTTACAATTCAGCCCTGAGAATACCAATCTAGCAAAAATTTGATATTGGTGGATGTCCACCAAGGATGATTGGTTTAAGGGTTATCAACCTTATGGTAGTAAGCCAATAAGGCGTAATTCCTAGCTTAACTTCAAAATTCTATGCATTTCTTATAGAAACTATAAATTTTTAAATGAATTTTAGTTTGAAAATATTATGCATTTTGTATGGACTATGAATTTTGTTAATAATGGTTTCTAGTATCTAGGATAGTGAGAATATTTTGAAAAAATTTTTCTTTGGTAAATGATAGGGTCATTTACCTCTACATATGTAATTATCCCAGGCATTCAATTATAGACCTCTCACCACTTGAGACCCTTCACATCTAAATGTTCTTGTCTATGGATACTTTGAAGGACTTACAAATAGGTTATGCTCCTAAAAGATTCAGATATCGATAGTTAGACATGTGTTAAAGTAATGATAGTAATTTAAAAATCTTTCTTAGTTGGATAACATTTAGGTATGACTTTCTTGACATTCTTCCAAATCCTTGATTCAAGAAGAATGAGAGCAAACATGTGCCAAAATCTTCTTTTCCTTTAAACAAAACCTTTATAAACCAATGCCTGATATACAAAATATGAAATCTGAGATGTTTTCCATGTTAATCTGATTTTCTTTCCTAATGACTTAACAAAATCAAAATTCGTTGATGGTTATGAAACTGATAATGTAAAGAGGCATGCCTTAAGAAATTAAGAAGTTGCGTGCAACATCATGTTATTAAAGATATTTAAAATGATTTCAAAAAACGGTTATCTTTTTCCTAGCGAAATGCTTGTTAGTTTGAATGGCTTTATTTGAAATAAGAAATGGCATTCTTTCTCTATCTATTTTTAAATGTAGAAAATTATTCTCTTTACAGTCCCTTTTGAGCCTAATAATTTATTTTTTTTCCTTTGAACCCTAATTAAGGATCACCCTCCACATTGGGAGGCCAAGTGAAGCAAAGCTTCTAGATCATAAGGGGCAAATTCCATTTTAAAGTTACAAGATAAACAAGTTAGATGTCATGAAATAAATTTTGAGGATAGAAGAAAGTTTTAAATTTTAAGTTCAAATATTTAAAGTGAAAAATAAAAAAAATGTCAAGTTCTTTCAAAATGAAGAATGAAAAAGTTTTGAAGATAGAGATAAAAAAACAGAAAAAGCAATAAAAAAATCAAGAAAGTAAAAGTAGATAAAGAAATAAAAATTGTTCGTCTATAAAAACATGCCAGAATCTATTCCTTTTGAAAAAGAGATGATCCTTGATTCAATCATCCTTAAACACTTTATTTGGGCCTATTTATCTTTTTTTTCCTAAACCAAAGACCATGGCCTACATTACGTACCTAGCAAAGTCTATTTGGATCAAACATGGCTATTTGAGTTCTTAGGCCATTTCTAGGAAACTCTTCAAAAATTCATTTTTTTTGAATGATTGATATGATGGTGCAAGCTTAAAGGCCTTGGAATTGCTCCTAAATCAACAAAGATAGCCACCAATAGTAGAGAACCTTTCATGTTAATTCATAAATGATAACAAACCCATGAAAATTTCATGACATCAAGAAAAAGTTGAGTCAAATGCCCAAACATTGATTCCTTTCAAAATGAAATTTCAAAACTTTTATACCCAAACTAATAAATTGATACTTACCAAAAGCCTTTCATATCAATCCTTTGAGATTTCATGTTTACTAGCATTAGTTTAACACCAGTTGTGCTATTGTGTTTGAAGATTAAAATAATGTTATAACTTGATTGTTTGCCTTTCAAGGAATTTCTATTAAAAGAATATTCATCTGAATTTAGTCTTGATAAACCTAGACCTTTTTATATCAATTTCTTCAAGATGAATTTTTACCAGTGCCAACCCATTTTTGCCTCTAAATTCATTCTTTCTTCTCATTCAAAAAAGTTTCGAATGGTTATCATCTATCATAAGAAAGTTTTAACATCATGATAAAGATAACATATCCATTATCCTTGATATTGGAAAATCCATAGTTGAAATTGTTTTAGAATTTTCATAGATTTTGATCAACTTTTTTTCTTAAGGTAAGAACAAGAAGGTGATCTCATTCCATAAATCTTAGAATTTTGATGAAATATAATGCTTTTCATGATTTCATAAAAGTAAGCAAATATGCCTTTAGCAGATTTATCCAATCGCATAAGTTATATTACTAAATTAATGAATACTAATTTAATATTTGATATTTGATGACTTTTGAGGAATGATTAAATGATTCTCTAAAGAAATCTACCATATTCTTATGTGATCCTATGGTAAGGTAGGTAAAGAAGGCTTTGAAGAAGCTTCAATGATGATATTCAAAGCATTCAAAAGTTTTTGTCAAAGAAAATGTTTTCAATACTTTGATGGCAATATTCGAAGCATCCAAAATACTTTTAAAGCTTCGATGGCTATATTCGAAGCATTTAAAAGAGTTTTTATTGCCTCTTCATGTGACCCTATGGTAAGGTAGGTGGAGTAAGATTTAAGTTAGGTAAGTCTTTCATCCTAATAATTAATCAAGTCTTAAATGTTACTAACCTTTTTATCTATTGACTTGTCAGCTTTGTCTCAAACAACCTTTTATCCTTGTTGACTTGTCGGCTTTGTCCCAATTAACTTTTTTGTCCCTGTTGACTTATCAGTTTTGTCTCAGTCAACACTTTTATCCCTGTTAACTTGTCAGCTTTATCCTAGTCAACCTTTTATCCTTGTTAACTTGTCGGCTCTGTCCCAATCAACCTTTTATCCCTGTTGACTTGTTGGCTTCTCTTGGCCAACCTTTTATCCCTATGACTTGCCGACTTTGTCTAAGTTATTCTTTTTATCCCTGTTGACTTGTCAACTTTATCCCAGTCAACCTTTTATCCTTATTGACTTCTCGATTTTATCCTAGTCAACCTTTTTATCCCTATTGGCTTGTCAACTTTATCTAGTCAACTATTATCCTTATTGATTTCTTGGCTTTGTCTTAGTTAACGCTTTTATCCCTGTTGACTTGTCGACTTTGTCTCAGTCAACCTTTTTCTCTTTGTTGACTTGTTAACTTTATCTCGGTCAACCTTTCCTTTTTATTGACTTGTTGACTTTGTCCTAGTCAACCTATTTCTCCATATTAGCTTGTCGCCTTTATCTTGGTCAACCTTCTATCTCTGTTGACTTGTCAGCTTTGTCCCAATCAACCTTTTTTATCTTTGTTGACTTGTTGGCTTTGTCCAGGTTAACCTTCTATCCTTGTTGACTTGTCAGCTTTGTCTAATCAACCTTTTTTCCTGTTGACATGTTAATTTTATCTTGGTTAACCTTTGACCTTGTTGACTTATCTGCTTTATCCCAGTCAACCCTGTTTATCCTTGTTGACTTATCAATTTTATCTCGATTAACTTTTCTACTTGTTGACTTATAGGTTTCGTCTTAATCAACCTTTCTCCCTATTGACTCTTAGTTAACCTTTTATCCTTGTTGACTTATCAGCTTTGTCCTATTTTACCATATTTATCCTTTTTAATGTTAGCCTTATCTTAGTCAACCCCGTTTATCCCTATTGACTTATCAATTTTTGCTCAGTCAACTTTTTTCCCTGTTAACTTATCGACTTTGTCTTAGTTAACTTTTTCTCCTTGTTGGCTTATCAACTTTCTCTCAATCAACCTTTTATCCTTGTTGACTTGTCAACTTTGTCCCAGTCAACCCCCTTTATCCCTGTTGACTGGTGGGTTTTGTCTCGGTCAACCTTTATCCTTGTTAACTTATCAACTTTGTCCTAGTCAACCTTTTTATCCCTATTGCCTTGTCTATTTTGTCTTGGTCAACCTTTTATACTTGTTGACTTATTAGTTTCGTCTCGTTAACCCCTCTTAACTTAGGTTTTATCTTAGTCATTATTTAATTCAAGGTTTTTCTTTCAGGCTGATTAGTTTTTATGTTCATTATTAGTTTTGATTATCTTTCACACATCTTAATGACCCGAATGAAATCTTATCTATTTGATCTTTGCCCTGTTCCTAATTCTCAATAACGATCAAAGAGGGACAACTGTAGACATCTGATTCCGTCCAGCTTTCTTTCTTCTTTTTTGATAATCCTGAATATCCTAGATTGAGAACTTAATAGTAATCCTCATTAGGAATGATCTTTTTCAGATGAATAAAACATTCTCAAAACCATTTTATTCATAGTTAAATGGCCATAAGTTCACGTGATAAAAAAAAACAATCACACATTGATCTCTAATTTTGAATATGCAAGATAAATATTTAAGAGAAAAATTATTTTTTTATGTTTTCCTATCAAAGTTTTAAAACTTTGTTTCCACGAACGATATCACAATCAAATTTCCCATTTTTAAGAATTTTTAGTGAATTTTGCATTAACCTTAGGAAGCTGACTATCGTATAATTCTAATGATACTTGTTTGGTATTTTTTTCCGATATGTACTCCAAAAAATAAAAAATATTCAAGGAAAAATTCATATTGGCATTTTATACCACATGGAGTCAAATTGTCCATTTTTGTGACTAATTTAAAATTTTTTATAGTATTACGAGTTTTATACTCATAAAATTTTTTCTAATAAAATTATATTGAATTCTAGATTCTCATCTTTACCATTTTATAAATTAATATCCGGGATGATATATTTTATTTAATTCATTTTTATATGTTTTAATGTATTCTTTAAAATTTTTTCGATTCTAAAATACGAGCTTTCCTTTATTTATTAAATTTTATGATGAAAGTTTCTTAAGTTTGCAATTTCAAAACTCTTTAAAAAATTTACATTTAATTACCATTAAATCAGTTTTTTCAAAATTCATTTTATTTTATAAGTTTTACATTTTCTTCCCATTTCCAAAATACAAAATTTTTTACTCTGTAATTTTTTTCTTTTTTTGATAAAATTTTTCTTAGTTTATAATTTTTTAAAATTCTACAAATATTATTATTTAATTTATATTAAATTAGTTTAGAAAAAAATTCTTTTATTTTATCAATTTTGCATTTTTCTTTTGAAATTCTTCTATTTCGAAAATACAAAGTTTTTTACTTTGTATTTTTTTAGAAAGATTTTTCTTAGTTTATAATTTTTAAAATTCTTTAACTATTATTATTTAATCGATATTAAACCAGTTTT
>JBBYHO010104732.1:0-22607 GCA_038382025.1 Adansonia gregorii | reverse complement strand
TTTAGAAAGATTTTTCTTAGTTTATAATTTTTAAAATTCTTTAACTATTATTATTTAATCGATATTAAACCAGTTTTGAAAAATTCAATTTGTTTTATGAGTTTTAGAGTTTTTTATGTTACCGAAATATGAGCTTTACATTCCGTAAATTTTTTTGGTGAGATTTTTTTGGAGTTTTTAATTTTTAAATTCCTTTAAATATTATTGTTTAAATCATAGTAAAGCAGTTTTGAAAATTTCATTTTACTTTATTTATTTTTTATTTTCTTTCATAATTTTTTCGCTTATAAAGTACAAAGTTTTTCTGTTCCATAAATTTTTTTGGTGAGATTTTTATATGTTTATAATTTTTAAAACTCTTCAAATATTATTGTTTAATTCATATTAATCTGGTTTAAAAAAATTAATTTATTTTATGAGTTTTGTATTTTTCTTTGCAAATAACAATTTTTCCCCGATAAGGTTACGTGTTTGCTATCTTAATTTTTTTTCCTTGTGCATGAAAAATTATTATTTTTATTATTGGATTGAATTAAATTGGTCATTTGAAATTTTATTTTTTAAAAAATGTATAATTTTTTATTTTTACAATTTAATCTTCTTAATTAATTTTTGTAGTATAATTTTACATAGTATATACAAATATCACTCAAAATATCTCTAGAAATCAATGATATCATGCATGACATAAGGAAACAATAGTCACAAATTTAAATCCAATCAATTTGTCAAAAATCAAATCATATCTCAAATAAATCAAATCAAAAAATTAAAATATTATGACATGTAATAAATAAAAGAAAATTCCTAGAGATTTTAGATGGGAACCTCAAGGGAAAAAGGATTCTACCACCATTCTTGTTGTCCACCACTTAGAAAAAATCAAAGACAAAAATTCTCCTAAACAAAAAGCTTTCCATATTGAAATTTAACCATTTTTCATAGAAACTTCCAAGAAATTTTAAGTTTAAAAGCTTTTCAAGGTAACTTCATCTAGAAATTTTCAATTTTTGCTTACATCCATCATTTTTTTCTTTAATATGAATCAAAATCATGTTAAGCTCATGGATTTTATCCATTTTGACAATGATCAATTTCCTATATATTTGTTGGTATATTTAATTTTTTTTGAAATATTATTGTCTTTGATGAGATATTAATTTTGTTGAATGTATATGTTTATGGTTATATTGTCATCCTTAATATTTTCATGTTAATATGTTAATCTACATATTTATATATTCATTTTTTGTCATTTTATTTTTGTATTTAAACTTCTTGTTATTTATTCATGTTTATTTTCATGATTTTGTGTTACAAAATATTGATGCATATTTATTTCTTGCCTTGGCTGAATTTAATATGAATTGTTAATGATGATTTTGTGCTTATTGTTGTCTTGATTTCATGTTTTTTAGCCCATTTTTTGTAAATATTAAAAATTTTAGAGATTAAATCATAAAATACGTAAACTATTCTTACGCCATTTTGTGTTTGGTAAAGAGCTTCATAGGCTGTTAGAAAATTGATTTTGTGTGTTTTGGAACATGTTTTAGGTGATTTTAGCATTTTAAGGGCCATTTTGCAATTTTAAAAAATTTAAAGGCTAAATTCCAAAATATGCAAAAATCATGTTTTATGGCCAAAGGTGCTTGGTTAAACCTTTATGTAGATTTTTTTTCATGATGTTTGGGTTAGTTCTTGGCTAGTTTGATGGTTTTTTGTGATGTTTTGTGATGTTTTTTCATGTAAGGGTCAAAATGCAGTTTTGTAAAGTTTAGGAACTAGTTTGGAAAAAAATTTATTTATGGTCAACGGTGTTTGATCGAATCCTCATAGGAATGTCTTCCATGATTTACATGCTGATTTTTTTCATGATTAATCATATTTTGTGATGATTTATTATGGTTTTTTTTATGTAGGAGTCAAAATCTAATTTCTAAAGTTTAGGGGTTATTTTGTAAATTGTTGAGAAATATTTTTTAGGCCAAGGTGTTTGGCTGAATGCTTGTTGATATATTGGCTGTAATTTCATGCATAATTTCATATGATTTTTATAATTTTTAGGTTATTTATTTATGTAGGGACTAAAATGGTAATTTAGAAAAGTATGGGTGCTAAATTGTAACTTTGGGCAAAATGGTCATTTTGTCACTTTAAAAAATTCTTATTATTCCTATGGCCTTTCGTAAGGGTATGGAAACTTTCAAAACTTTTTGTGTTCTCTCAGTTTTTTATCGGGTACGAAATGAAATTAAAAAAAAATTTTAAGGGCTTAATTGTAATTTTTTTCATTTTAAGCCAAATTTTGAACTTTGGTTTCCCCATTTAGGGTAAATTCATCCATTCCTCATCACTTTAGTGTCCATTAGGATTACCGAGATATTTTCATGTCGAAGGTATTTCTTAGAGGCATTTTGGTAATTTTGCTTATCGAGATGCTTTTACGCCAACGGTGAATATTTAGTATTGGTTTAGCCTTCCAAGGTATTTTAAGGTCCATTAGGGTTACCAAGATACTTTCACGTCGAAGATATGCCCTAAGGCATTTGGTAATTTTGCTTACCGAGATGTTTTTATGCCAAAGGTGAATATTTAAGATTGGTTTAGCCTTCCAAGGTCAATTTAAGGTCCATTAGGATTACCAAGGCACTTTCACGTCGAAGGTACACCTAAGGGGCATTTTGGTAATTTTGCTAATCGAGATGCTTTTACACTAAAAATAATATTTAAGATTAGTTTAGCCTTCCAAGGTCATTTTAAGGTTCATTAGGGTAACCAGAATACTTTCATGTCGAAAGTATACTCTAAGGGTATTTTCATAATTTTTCATTGAGTTTGGTCTTAGATATGCATTAGGATGCTTTCAGGCTGAAAGTGCATATTTAGAATATGCTAACCTTTTTTTAAGCATCTTTTAGTCCTTTAGGGCTTACCGGGATCTTTTACATTGAAGGAATACCCCAAAGGTATTTTCATAATTTTGCATTAAAACCATATCCTATATGAGTACTAGGACACTTTCACACGTCGGGAGTACACATTAAGAATACATTCAACATATTAGGTCATTACTAGGTCATAGAGTCCGTATTTTTTATAATAAAATTATTTTTATAAATAAGGCATTGTCTCATAATTAAATTAATATGTAAGATTCCTACCAGAATATGCGAACGATTATATTTGTTTTAATAATGAGATACTATTTTCAAAATGAAAGTCGAGATTTTTCAATTTTTGTAAAAATAAAACCTTTCATATTCCACAAGTTCTCTAGTAGGGTACGATAGAGAATGATAAAAGCCTTCGTGTTCTCTTGGTTCTCTAAGAGGGTATGGAAGAAATTATAGTTCCTAAAAACATTAAAATCTAACTCTCATAGAATAATAAATTTCTTTAATAAAATATTACGAAAATTATAATTAAATATCAAATGTTGAAATTGAATAAAAATCAAATTTTAAGTTAACACGCTATTTCTTGTTGCCAGGCATCACGAGAAGATCATTTTTTACTTGCGATTGTAATCGACTCCCGAACCTTTTTAAGCAATCTCTGGTATGAGCTCAGACCTTAGAGTTTGTTTTCAGGGGTTTCGTAACCCTTAAAAATTTAAACTTCGATAGGTATCCAATCTCACCTAGCTAAAATAAAATTGGTGGTGACTCCAAAATAAATGGTCATTTTGTAACGACTATTTAAACAAGTCGAGTAAGCAATTCATCTCGATAACCTATTTGCTAGACCAAAAATAAGAATAATAATCATAATAATGATGTGGATCCCAAATAAAAGAAAATAATTATCTATAGGTATTTATATAGAAACAATCGATACATTCACCATTTTAAGTAGGCTAGTTTGGATTGGTATCCAGGCCATTGCGACACAAACTTTTCATAGCAGCAAGCTTGTAGGGTGTCGATAAACATGCACGCCATTTTTTTCTTAAGTTATTTCTTCTTTCCACCTTTGAGCATACTATTTAAAGCTCTCGGAGGCTTTCTTTTCCATGTTCATAATGGAAAGATGATCCGAGGCCTAATCAAATACACGTTTATATTGATCAAGGAAAGCACGAGCTCAATTCTTGTAGGATCTAGCCTATATACGAACAGATGGCTGCCCTGATTAGGATTTCTTAGAAGCAATGATTAGTAACTTTTTGTTCTCTTCATATTCGGCTATCTTGCTATAGTACATTTAAATATGGGTAGCAAGGTTCATAGTCTCATTGTATTTCTTAAAATTTGGTAGTTTGAATTTAAAAAGGATGATCAGGTGAAAAACTAATCCCAAAAATTTGGCATTTATAATCATGAATTTATCACTTCTTTTGATAGCTCGAACGCATTTCTCCAATAACTGATGCTTGTCTAAGTCTTTATCATTTTTTGAAGTCCTTTCCACTCTTTCCTGCTTCAGTGGCTCATCAAGATCTAGGACTATAGATCTTGCTATGAAAACCTATTCCAAGGAATCCTTGAAAATGGGTACTATTGCTGAGTCAATGCAAATAAATCATTGCGATGATGGAATTATTGTTGCTGGAGGATACTGTCATATAATGCCCCTTCCTGAGTGTTGTTGTTAGGATTAACTGGTTTGTTTCTTGCATTGATAGTGCTCATTTGCCTTTTTTCTTTCAAAACCTCAGATAATAGCTTAGTCAATTCCATAATCTGAATTTGGAGTTCCTCATTCTTATGAAATGATTGCTCTTGAGATTCCCTATACATAAGTTGGAGTCATTTGATGTGGGCTTGGTGATCATTTTCTATGGCTTTATGGTGATTGCGTGTGTTATACTAATAACAAATAGTGGGTTCCATGTTTGAGCTTCACTTTATATTATTGTCAGATTAGACCTTTATGATGTGTTATAAGCATGTTTGATGAGATACCAATAAGTATGCAATGATAGAGTTAAGTTAGTAATGTAAATATAAAAAGGACAATTGGAATAGGGGATAGTTTCACCAATAGCATCTTTAGTTAAAGCAACAAAATATCTTGATTGCACATGATTCTATTTAAAAATGCCTGAGATAGTTGCATTGTTTGACCACATGTTTCAAGAAATAGAATAGTTATTGTTCATGGGCACTGATAACCAGGATGTCACGTGTCAAGGATTCAGCTACATCCATCATGTATTCAAACTTTAACTAGGCCACCTGAATTTGCTTGGTAAAATGGGGATGATGGTCTTAATAATTTTAGCGCCTGATTAGCCATCTATAGCCATTCTTGTTCCTACTACTTGGAGACCCTCACTATTGACCTGGTCTTGATGAGCTTGCAGAGAATGCTCTAAATCTAGGATTCAAAGTGTTAAAGCTCTATTCTCTGCCTTAGCTTCTCTCAAGTCTTGGGCTCGAGCTTTTAGGTATCCATTCTTGCTTCGATAAGTTAACATGAAGGCACAGGTTTTGACAAGCTTTTTCCTATTGGTGCTAGCCTCCTCTTTCCATCAATGTAGCTTTTTTAAGGGTAGCAATCAATGGCACTGGCTTCCTCCTCTTTCTACTGATGACTTGCTAAGGCATCGAGCCTTCTTCATTTTACTAAGTCCACCTAGTCTTTTGTCAGACTCTCAAGGTCCTTTTTGAAGCGATTTTTCTCCTTGATGACTCGATTCATTTCACCATCCCAAAGATAGAAATTCATTTATAATTAGCTCTTTTTGTCTTTTAAACAAATGATTTCCTTAGCGAAGGTTGCCTTTTCTTACTTGAATTCTCACTTAAGCAATTCTTTCTCAAAGGGGAATTTATCAACTAATTCTCTTTCAAGGGGGAATTTATCAACTGACACTTATGATGTTCTAGACAAAAGTAGTAAGCTATTAATGCGATGGACCCTCCACTCATCATACCTTCGAGTCATACTATTTTTTCTCCAATTTTTATCCATAAATGGGTTTATCTCCAAGCATGGAAGGCTAGCTAAAGTTTAGATTTGTAACTAGGTTCATTATAGTTGAAATCCCACTACTTTAAGTCTTGGATTAAGGGAATGAATTATTGGCATTGAATTAGGACTAAGATTAGTACATAGCTAGTGCTTCCTCATAACCCCATAAGTGGCACACAATTGTAATCTCCTTATCCGTATATGATTATCTATGGTGAAAACTAAGGGGCCTCCCATGTCACCTTTTCCCTCCAAGATTTTAGAATTTTTGGACCCATTACTACTTGGACTTATCTTGGGACAATTTCTTCTCAAATACCTTGGAGATAGGACTGAAGCTAGGTGAGAAATTGTATGACATTCTTCTTTCTTTGAGGTAAACTTGGTTAACAAGCCAAATATGAAGAAGTGCTGTGCATTCGATAAAGTGACCTATACCCATTTTCTTGTAAAAACTGAGAGCTCGAATGGATTTAATGATGATTGCAGGTGCGAGATTGATGTTGCAGCATAATCAAGAAAAAAGATATGCTATCGTTGCTTCAACATAACCTAGTGTTTTCGAAATATAACCAAACCATATATTGCTAAAGCATAGATATCTTAGATTTTCTTGGTGTTATTGTTAACCCTTGTCTTGATATGACTTTTAATCTAGGACTCCATTGCCCTGAGAATCTGATCTAGCCTTTTCTTAAAAGTTGGTGGTTATAAAGCCTTACAATATATTCTGTTAGTCTTGGCACTCTTAATATAAGTATGTGGTAGATTCATCAACTATGGGGACCAAATCTTCACGATTGAAAGTGAAGCATTGATATGCAAGGTTTTAAAACTAAGACATTGCCCCATAACAAGCCATCATCCAAATGGACCTAGAGTAAGAGGGCTATGTCTCTCTATCTTTTTTTGAATGATTCCCTCTAGGTATCATTCCAACTAGCCCATTTATGCTTCAGATCTTGCCAATCATTCTGACAGTACCCTATGTTGACTCTTTCATGCATCGTTAAGACATAACCTGGTTTAAGAACGTACCCATCCACACTGTCAATGCTTTGACCAAGGTCAGACCTTTTTAAAAGACTTCAGATCAGAAGTAGACTATTGCTTCATGATAGACACCCCTTGTTGAACATTGGACCATTAACTACTTGTCAAACAATGATTATTATTATGATAAAATGGTGCATACATCAAACAAAAATCTAAAAGGGAACAAGTTAGTGACCATATGAAACAATAAAGATAACTATAAGGAAATAAAAGAAAAACAACAAAAATGCATAAAAAAATTGCCCCAACAATAGGTGATAAAATACCTAAAGGCAAACACGACAATTGTGATAAAAAACTGATAGCATAACGGCATGTCCGATAGACACTACCCTTAGTGAGGTAACATGATACCTCGTAGGGACAAAACTGACCAGTTGAGTGGTGACGTTCTTAACATATGACTTTCTTAAGATGACACAGGGCATTTTAAGTGACAACATTCACTTGTCATCATCACTTATGGCAAATACATATAAAGCCATCATTTGGAAAGCATGATAGCTTATTTAGGTCATATGTGACTCTTTTAAGATGACATAGGGCATTTTAAGTGACGACATTCGCTTGTTATCACCCACTTATTATAACAGGTTAGCCATATGACATAATGGCATACCTTAAAAATGATTATGAAATAAAATAACAACTACAAGTGACAATATTCATCAATCACCACCTCTATAACCATGGTATACAGGAGTAAATGTAAGAAGTGTTTCCTTGAGTAGCCTTATTTTTTAGGTTATTCTAGCAGCATTCTGTTATGGTTTGAAATGGTTTGGCTTGTAGGGTTCACTATATGTGTTTAAGTTTATGCTTAAATTGGTATCCAAATCGTTCTTCCACCTAGTAAGGACAAATAAGACACCTTGATCCTAGGCCCATCGCAGGTTGGCTGAATGGGTTTAATCCGGTGGATGTATTTTCCTATGCAAATGTGAAAAGGTACTTACAAGAAACATAGGTAATTTAAACCTTGAAAGGTCTTGCCATGCCTTTGTGGAGGTTACTCATAAAGGCAGATTGCTCATTTCCTCATAATAATTGGGATGCTAACTTCACCATGGAGTTTAGTGGGAATCTAATGCAAATACATGTGTACGATGCATCTCAAGGAAATAACCAAACCTTTTGTTTTATCCCTGTATTACCATATTTAGTCAAATCGATAAGTATTCGAGAATAGAATAGTCCTTGGCAATCATAGGTTTCACTTTAGTTTTGATTTAATCGGTTTCACTTTAACATTATTTTGATATTATCCTTTTTAATGCATGAAATTTTGTAAATTATAGATTCAACTTTTGAAAGAGAATTTACGTCACTTATATACGCCAAAGATGTGGAGAACATTGGGATTTTTTATGAAAATAATTTTTAGATCAAATTTTGAAAATTTGGATATTTGTGTCAAGCACTGGAGAGATAGTGACATGGAACATTGCCTTGTAATTGTTGAAAACAGTTTTAAAACATGAATGCACAATGGTCCCTAAAAAAGGAAACAAGTTAGTAATATGAAAAAGAATATAATTATATCACATAAGAACAATCACACACAAAAACATAAAGAAAAGAAAGGATGATCGGAGTGTATCTCATAATTATCTTTGATTATTGAAGAATAACTAGGATGATAACTTTGAAACCTATTTGGATTTGGTGGTAATTAAAGGACATAGAAAAAAGGTTTTGAATAAAATGACCCAGGATGTTCAGGAGGAAAATTAGATTTTTGATGAAAAGCATGGTTAGAGTATCCCTAATGGTGATGGTTTTGGACTTGTTCAAAAGAAGGTTTGGTTGAAAGCCCATTTAGGAAGTTTTAGGAAAGAGAAAATTTAGACTTTAGGTAAAGAGCGTGGTTGGAAAATCCCCTCAAAAAATGGGATTAGAGTATCCTCAAAACCAAAAATTTTAATATTTATAAAGAAAAGAAATATTTTAGGGATAAAAGGTCTTTGAAAATAGAATTAAGAGTTTGAATAAAATTATTTTTTGCTTTATCCTTGATCTGAGTCTAGATGACTTATGTTATGTGACTTCATGTAGAGTCAATTAGGTACAATTCAAAAAGTTCAATCGTCTCGATAAAAATGGTCTGGCAAGCTAGATTGATTTTAATTGCAAAATCAAGGGATAACATCACGCTATGTCCCTTCCTGAATTTGTTTCAGGTAAATTTAGAGTTTGGGAATCGAGTGAGGTGTGTTTGGAAAGGTGACTTGATAAGGTTTAATATAAAAATATTCTAAAAATCCTAGAAAATTGCTTTCTAGGTGAAATTAATTCTTAAAATTATGTTTATTCTAACACTGGCAGCTTATGCAGGGGTAAGGGCATAATGGATCTTAGAAAATCATTTTGGACTCATTCGGTATCATAAATTGCAAACAATACCTTTATAGAAAGGGAATTTCACAAACTTTCTAGGAAAAATATTTAGTAAATTCAAGAAAATCATCTTGAGGGCCATAATAGCCCAAACGAAATGTGGTTGGCTAGTTCCATGGTTCCAAATAACAAAGGTTCAATATGTCGTGTGTGAACAAGACACCTTTAGAAAGCTAATTCAATGTTCTTTCATGGAAAAATATTGGAAAATTCTGGAAAAATGTGTTTGGTCTAAAAAAAATTTTTATTGTTGGGTATAGTGCTACGAGAGCAAAAATAGGGAATTTTTTTTCATATTTTTTGGCTTATCGAGACTAAACTTAAGCTAAGGATGTTTGGACATCCATGATAGAAAAGGATAGGTGTCATGGGCAACGTGAATTCATCCCACAGTCCTAGAGTAGTTTGGGACAATGAAACAACTTGTTGACCATGCCACTAATAAGGGTATTGAACCCAAGATCAAGGATTAATATTTTAACAAAAAAGAGGTTTTTTTCTAAGAGAATACATTTTATTCAGCCATGAATCTAGACCTAGAAAGTTTGATTTATCCTTACAATCGAAGGACTAATTTAGTGAAAACATTAAATCCATGCTAGTTTCCATCTATTGGAGATACATAGATCTAACTTGAGGGTTTTTAAAATCAAATTTTTGGCAACAAACATGCATGCATTTTGACACAAAAGTTATGAATGAAATGCCATATACATAAGAAGAAACCTAGACAACATATTTAAACAAACAAAAGTGATATTTTGACAATGGAAAAGGTGGCAAAATATAGGATGATGACAAGTAAGATGCATGAGAATCAAACTATGTGTGATGGCATGAACATTTTAACTAAAAAAAGTAAGCTAGAATTTTCAAGAAGACATTTTTATTTCATGAAACCTACCAAGATGCAAGAAAATGTATGAACATGCTCAAGACATGTTAGGGTGAACATTCAAATATGAGATGAATATGTGAAAGTGGAGGAAACATGGCAAGAAATGCATGTATAGAGACTGTTGTGATGATAAAAATAAAGCATGGTATATTTAACCTTCTAAGTGACATCAAGGCATTAAGAGGATCATCAAGCCTAAGACTACCATAACCAAGGCAACAAATATACATGAGAATTTTGGAAAGGTCATGGTAAAGGGCCACTAGGATGATGAGAATGCTAAAAAAAATTAGAGAATAAGCAGAGCAAAGGGGAGAAAATATACCAAAAGTTTCAAGCGTTAGCCTTTTTGTCTGAGTAGTAACTTTAAACTCATATTCTTCTTTTTTTTTGATGTTAAACAACAATAAAATGACGCAACGAAAGAGCATTTTAATCAAGGTATGCACAGAAGTGAGTTTTGAGAGGAAATATGAGTGGAATAGAAGGTTTTAGAGGGCTTTTTAATGATGGTTTTAAGGAGCTGTGGGAACGGAAAAAAGTTTTTGGTTTTTTGGTAGCTGGGAATCTTGAGGAAATGTGTAAAAATAAGTGCTCTCTGCTGAGAATATGTGTGACTGTAATAAGGTTTTTTACTCTTTATGTAATGTATGTGCCTCTCTATATTAGTTGCACCAAAGTTAGCATATATAGCTATGTGACCATAAAGACAAAAAATGCAAAAAGCAAGGGCATTATGAGGTTTTAATACATGTACCTCATGTAGAGACAAGGTACTATGCTTAGTTGCCATGCAAACTCATTGGTTTGCTTAGTAAAAACAGTGGATTAAGGACACTTTATATAGCTGAGCATTGAAAAAAATTAGCTTACCTTTTGGCAATTTACATAATGGCACAAAATGTCCCTTACCATTAGCTATTTGGGCCTAAAAAATTTATCTAAATCCAATCATAAGCCCAAGACTGAAGCCTAGTATGAATTTTTATGATTTTTGGTGCAAGAAACACGTTTGAATTGGATTTTTAAATCGATGGTGCAACTACTAAAAATGGCTCAAAGTAGGCAAAAATGCCTTGGTGTATGGATACAAAACATCTCATATCGGTAAAAAAGGTAACTTTTGCCTATAAGTGTCAATACAATGAAACATGTATCAATACCAAGAGCCAAAAACAGTTTCTAGTCTCAAGACATAGAGTTATGTATCAATACTCTTGCTTGAGAAATGATACATTTAGTCAAAAATCATAATTTTAGTTACTACTGAGGTTTGTATCAATATAAACATGCTAATTATTGATACCATTTAGTAGGTCTCGATACTCAACCCTCTTGTATCGATGCGATATGTGAAAATTTAAATTTTTGCTCTATGGGTGTCATATTCCCTTGATAAGGCTTGAGGCATAATTTGTCCATTCATATGGATTTCCTCCCCTTATGAGCCTACTACCATGGCATGTCTATTGGAGGCATGATGATTTACATTCATCATTTTGCCATCAATAAGGTAATTTTCCCATCGTCAGAGCTTAAAGCCTATATAAGTAAAACTTTTTTTAGTAATACGATTTTTTAATATATTTTGTACATCTCATGCATTCCATGTATCACTCATATCATCTATTAACACTTAACATTAACATCATCATCGCATTCATTGGCATGCATGCATGCATATATACTTCCATTAATGACACCCGAACCTAGGGATAGAATGGCAGCCTACATGAGTATGGGAATTTGTCTAAAAGAAGCTTCATTGTTCCTTAAGAGGTATCAAGATTCGACTAACATCGTTGATCATAGAAAATGACTACTCAGTTAGAATTGAGAGATTGTAGTTCAGGCATAAGAAGATCAAGACTATATGCTTCATAAAAATAAGGAATTACAAGGCAAAATAGTTGGGTTGGTGAAACTGGTGCCAACCTTACAAAGGTTCATAGGTTTTAACCTAAAAAAACCTCTTTATCATGAGGTTTTAACTTGGATACATCATTATTACAGTCTGTGTCAATTCATACCCTAAGAGAAGAGTGATACATTTTTTTGTCCTTTATATTACACCCAAAGCTTCATAACGCCTATAATTGGGGTAAATTCTGGGATTTATTCCTATTCCCTTTATCTTTTTTTATTCTTACCAATATTTTTTTATCCTTTACTACCTTATTATTTCTTATGTTCATGTCACATGCATTATTTTTGCATCAAACATGTATAGACAATTAAAATAAGGCAATGGTAAATGAACACCATAATACCCATAACAAAAGAGGTTTTTTTGCTTTATTGGTGTCATATTCCCTTGATAAGGCCTGAGGCATAATTTGTCCATTCACATGGATTTCTTCCCCTCATGAGCCATACTACCATGGCATATGTACTGGAGGCACGATGATGCACATGCATCATTTTGCCATCAGTAAGGTAATTTTTCCATTGTCAGAGCTTAGAGCTTATCTGAGTAAAGCTTTCTTTGGTAATAGGATTTTTGTATATATTTTGTGCATCTCATGTATTCCATGTATCATTTATATCATCTGTTCACACTTAACATTAACATCATCATCACATTCATTGGCATGCATGCATGCATATATACTTTCATTAATGACATTTAAACCTAGGGATAGAATGGTAGCCTACAAGAGTGCAAGAATTTCTTTAAAAGAAGCTTCATTGTTCCTTGAAAGGTATCAAGATTCGACTAACATTGTTGATCATGGAAGATAACCACTTAGTTAGAATTGAAACATTAGAGCTTAAGCATAAAGAAGATCAAGACTATATGTTTCATAAAAAATGAGGAATTACAAGGTAAAAATAGCCTAGTTGGTGAAACTGATGTCAGCCTTACAAAAAAAAGGGCAAGTTACTACAGCTAAAGGATCTATGAATCCTCAAGTTCACCTCCTTAGTATCATTAGATTTATACTCTTCCAAAAAGGGTATCTTGAGAGCAACGACCCTATATGACACCAAATTTTTGTCAGTGCACCCAATTATCGACATCAATCCAGCTATAGTGTATATGCATCCAAGATCTTATGGGGTAAATACTAAGCCTTCTTTATCAAATCCATTGGTTATCGATCTAGATAACCCTTTAAAGTAAAAAAAAAAAAAACTTAATAGTGTCAAGCCTCAAAAGCTATAAAGGATATTGGCAAATATTGATTTTAGAAAAGCTTCTTTAGGCTATAGAAGGGAGAAAAAAATTAAAGTTATAGATGCCAAAGTTTTAGGTCTAGTGTCCAACCTTATCATTCAACCAAAGTTCAAGGTACCTAAGTTCGATAAGTACAATGGGACTACAATTCCAATAGTCTACATCTATATATATTTCTATAAAATGGTAGGGTATGAGAGGAATGAGAAACTTGTTATTTGCTATTTCCATGACAGTTTGATCGAGGTAACCATTTGGTGGTACAACGAACTAGGAAAAGCCAAGATTCAAACATAGGTTGATTTTCTCTGGCATTGACACTTGATTTTGTTGGGCCCCTTTCCTGATAGTTTAAAAATACCTAAGACCAAGAGCTTATAGGCCACTTAGTGAATGTAGATTTCCATAGGTGAAATGGATGTTTTCAAGACCTTTTTAGTCCTATGTAAATGGCCACAGGTGCACATGACAAAATCAATGCTATGTCAAGGGTCAAGGAGAATAAATCTCATATAAAAAATATGGATATCAAGTTAAGAAATTAGCTTTTAACTTTATACCCGTAAAATTTTAAAATTTATTTTTACAGATGTTATTACGAGTTTTTGAGAAATTTTGTAAAATTTGGGAGTTGACCAACATATATTTTTACCAATACTTGTGCAATATTTATGCTAATGTCAGTTTGAAAAATAAAAAATATTCAAGAAAAATTTGTATTGGCATTTTTTACCATGATGTATCAAGTTGCCAATTTTGGGACTTAAATTTGAATTTTGCCATAACATCGTGAGTGTCATGCTCATGAATTTTCTCGATAAAAATTGTTTTAGATTTTAAGTTTTCATATTTATTATTTTTATAAATAAATACTTTGGTTAATATGTTGGATAAAATTCATTTTTATAAAATCTGAACATATTTTTTGAAATTTTTTCATTTCCAAGATACAAAGTTTTCTACTTTGTAATTTTTTTCATGGGAATTTTTCTGAGTTTATAATTTTTAAAATTTTTTAAATATTTTCATTAAATTTATATTAAATCAGTTTTTTAAATTTTAATCTATTTTATGAGTTTTGCATTTTTTTTCCAAATGGCACTTTTCTTCTTAAAGGGTTTTTGCTCATAAAATTTTACGAGTTTGAAATTTCTAATTGCCTTTTTTCTTCCACATAAAATTTATTAAAAATTCCCTTTTGAATTTTTACATGAAAATTTTATTAATTTTATTTTAAATTGGCTAAATTTTATTTTGGTTTTCCATTTCATTGGCTTTAAAACCCATTAAGGGCCCAATAAGCCCATTAACTTTCCTATAAGCCTAATGAGCCCATTTTTTTCTAGCAAGCTCAAGAACTTGATTTTCATTAAATTTTTAATTAAATTTGTTATATTTAATTTTATTCTTTGAATACAAAATTTTTAATTTGTTACAATTTAGTCTCGATAATTTGTTTTTATTCAAATTAAATTTTCTCTCATGTCTCTAGATGATGATGTCTTGCATGATTTTAGGCACAATGATGCATGCAAAATGACAAATTCATTAATTAAAATCTTATGAAAAATGAGAAAATCTAAAAAATTAATGAATAAAATAAAAATAAAATAAAAATGTGGAAAATTATGGAGACAGTAAGACCCCATTTGGCCAAGGGGTTTTATACACCCCTTAGCCGACTTTTATCCCCTATAAATAGGGTATGGTTTCTTCATTTTGGATTTTTAGCTTTACATGATAAAAAACACTAAAAAAATTAAAAAAATTTAGGTTTTTAAGCTTTTAAGGTAATTTTTCTTGTAAAATTTTTATTTTTTGTTTATTTTATGTTTTATTCTTCATTTTAGTGATCTTTGTGACTACTTGAGCTCATGGATGTTGGTACACGTTGAAAGGCCAAGTAACAAAGCCATGATCAAAGTTTCTTAATTTTGTTATTTTATTTAATTTTTATTATCAATAAGTTGATTTTTATCATGTTAATTTTTGTTTGTTGGTAGAATAATATTATTTTCATGTATATATATTTTGTTATTTTTTTGAATATTTTCGTAATGATTTATGTTGATTTATTCATTATTTATTATGTTTTTGTGTATATTTATGCTTGGTAAAAAATATGACATGTATGTATGTTGATATTCATGAAAATATGTGATGAATAAAACTGTTTTAGTTGATATATATGCTGGTTGAATGTGTTTGTGACCTTTGATGAAATATTTCTTGCTTTTATGAGATTTAGGACTTTTTTTTTAAAGCTTGAAACTTGTGGGGTCTAAAAATAATTTTCCCAAAATTTTCAAGGCCTTGGAAAGGTATTTCCATGCCTAGCCGATTTTTATAAAGCTGATTATGTGATGTTTTTAATTTTTAGGCTATTTTGTAATTATAAAAAATATAGGGACTAAATTGTAAAAACTTATAAAAATTTTTCTAGGCCATATCAGCTTGGCCAAATATGTCTTGTGACCTTTAGACATGTTTTCATGCTTATTCTAATATGTATAAATATATGCTATATATTTTTAATCATTTTAGAGTCATTTTATAATTTTAAAAAATTTAAGGACTTATTTGAAAATTTGTAAAATTTTTATTCTAAGGCCATAGGTGCTTGGCTGAACTGATTATGTAATTGTTTGTATGTGTTCCATGTTAATTTGGATATGTTTAATATTTTGGTTTTGTTTTTTATTTCATATAAGGACTAAATTGTAAAAATGAAAAAGCTTTGTTTTTAGGCCTGTCATGCTTGATCGTACCATTTGTAGACTTTAAGGAGTGTCTTTCATATGTATTTAACAAGTTTGAATTACGTTTTTCTATTTTTTTACCATTCTAGGTTGTTTTTGTAATTTTAAAAAGTTTAGGGACTAATTTGCAAACTTGAAGAAAATTACTTTGAGGCCATAAGTGGTTGGCCAAATATTTCTTATGATTTTAGACATAATTTTCATGATTTTTTTGATGAATTTTGTGTAGGGGCTAAATTGTAAAGTTTGCAAAATTTAGGGATCATTTAGAAAAAACTGGCCTTTTAAAGTTAATTAAATATTTTTGACATTTTAAGAATATTTCCAGCATTCCTCCAATCCTCCAGAGGGGTGTAGAAATTATTTTTGTATTCCTTTAGTTTCCTGGTAGGGGTGCATGTTGGTCAAATCGACCAAATATGGATCCTTAGATCATGTTTAGTATGTTTCATCTAAACCGAGTCTTAAGTTATTTATTGTTATTATTACTTAAATAAAATTTGAATTTTGCCAAATCAAGGCAATGTCTCCTGTGTTAAAATAGTACGTGGAATTTCTCCCAGCACATGAGAGAGGTTCTACTGATTATTTTAATAATGAGATATCTTTTAAAAAAAATGAAAATCATGATTTTTTGAATTTCAAAAATATAAAACCTTTCGTATTCCTCCAGTTCTCCAGCAACGTACAAAACATATTTTGATTATTTAAACCTTTTGTGTTCCACCAGGTCTCTAATGAGGTCTGATAGAAAATGATAAAAACTTTCATGTTCTTCCAGTTTTCTGGAAAGCTGTGAAAGATACTTTGATTTTTAAAAATATTAAAAACTCAATTTTCTCATTTGAAATAATAAATTTGTTTCATAAAATTTTATTTTTAAATAAGGGAATTATAATTAAATATTGAATATTGAATTTGAATAAAGATCAAAATCTATGTTAACACATGATTAATAAAGTGCTAATTTTTGGGCATCTGCTAATTTTTGGGCATCACAAGAAAGTCGATCCTTACTTCTGATTATAACTGACTCTGGGACCATTTCATGCGATATTTGATATTTTCATAAATCTCAAAGTTTTTTTTTTAGGGTTTTTCAACCCTCAAAATATAAACTTCGATAGGTGACCAATCTCACTTAGCAAAAAGATCAGTGGTGACTCCAAAATAAATAGTCATTTCATAATAAGTATTTAGAGTTAAGTCGAGTAAATGATTCAACTCAACAACTCAATCCTAAATGAAAAAATGTAAATAATAAATAATAAATAATAATAATATGGCCCCTAATAATAAAAATTAGTGATATATAGATATATATATATATATAAGAACAAGGGGTACACCCATCTTTTAAGTCCAGCTGGTTAGGATTCCTATCCTTGCCATGTTGCCTTTTTAGACCAATATACGCACGCCTTCGATTGGACACTAGGTAGATTTTTTGTAAGAAACATGGAGAAAAATCCTAAAGACACCTTCAAGCAATATGCCCGAAAATGGAAGGAGGAAGTGGCATAAGTATATTAACCATTAAATAAGAAAGGATGACCATGTATTTTGTGGAGACATTACATGTCTCTTTCTATGACAAGGTCATAGGGAATACCATGACGAATTTCGCTGACTTAGTCATGTCCAAGGAAATGATTGAAAATGCAATTAAGAGTGGAAAGCTTGAAAGAGGTGGAACACTTGAGACAAGGGAAAAAAGGTACCTACAGATGAAAGAGAAGAGGTCCAAGCCTTGGTCTATGAAAGACAGTCAACAAAGGGTTTTACCGGGCACCACCTGTACGTTGTAAGCCAAATGGGTTACCTAGTTGGGGGTTGTTGATGTCTAGTTTTGCTGAAACACCTTCCTTGAAATTTTAAAAATATCCGAGACTAAGAACTTAGTAATCGCCTGATGAGGCTAGACTTCCTTAGGCTGGATTTGATGTTTTCAAGACCTTTTCAATTATATTCTAAATGGTTGGAGGGCACGTGACAAAATAAGTGCCATTTTAAAGGTCATAGAGAACAAATGTCAAATAAAAAAGATAAAAATCAAGGTAAGAAATCAGCTTTTAATTTTATTCTTTTGAAATTTACTCCGATGAATGTTATCAAGATCAAAATTTCCATCTTAGGAATTTTTTAAAGAATTTTTAGCAAAATTTAGGAAGTTTATCGTCGTATATTTTTAACTATACTGGATACTCAATCTGATAAGTCAGAAATATTCAAGGAAAACGTTGTATTGGCATTTTTACCATAAGGTATCAAGTTCTACATTTTGGACTTAAATTTAAATTTTTATAGTACCGTGATTATCATACACGTGAAGATTTTTAGGTTAAATTTGTTCTGAATTTATGATTATTTTTATAAAATTTGAACATATTTTTGACATTTTCTTATTTTCAAGATATGAAATTTTCTATTCTATAAATTTTTTCAAAGGGATTTTTATGAGATTATAATTTTTCAAATTCTTCAAATATTTTCATTAAATTCATATTAAATTATTTTTTGCAAATTTAATTTTATTTTACGAATTTTGTATTTTTTTAAATAATAATTTTCTTTCGAAAGAATTTTTACTTATAAAATTTTATGAGTTTGAAATTTTTAATTGCTTTTCCTTGCACGTAAAATTTCTCAAAAATTTATTTTTGAATTTTTATATGAAAATTTTATTAATTTTATTTTTCATGGGCCAAAATTTATTTTGTTCCATTTCATGGGTGTTAAAAGCTATAAATTTTTTTAATGGCCCGATAAGCCCATTAATTGTTTGATAAGCCCAATGATTCCATTTATATTTTCTAACAAGCTCAAAAACCTTATTTCGATTAAATTTTTAATTAAATTTGTTTTGTAAAATTTTATTCTTTGAATATATAATTTTTAATTGGTTACAATTTAGTCTCTATAATTTATTTTTTATTCAAATTAAAATTTTTCTCTCTCATATTTCTATAGATGATGTCATGGATGACACCGTCATGCAAAATGACAAGTTCATTAATTAAACTTTATCAAAATGAAAAAAAAAATAATATGAAAGGCAAAAATTGTAGAAACATGAAAAACCATTCGGCCAAGGCAATTCTTTAAGCCTTGGCTGATTCTCTCCGTTTACAAATAGGGGAAGAAAGTTATCATAACGAAGTTTAGATGGAAGAAAAAACACCAAAAAAACCTTAAAATTCTTAATTTTTTCAAGATTTTAAAGGTGAATTTTGCTTGTAAAATTTTTAATTTTGTTCATCTCTTGTTTGATTCTCCGTTTTAGTAAGCTTAATGAATACTTGTGCTTTTGAATTTTGGTTCATGTTTAAAGGCTAAGTATGAAGGCCATGATCAAAATTTGATGACGTAGTTGTTAAGTTTAATTTTTGTTAGTAGTATGTTGATATTTCATCAATATTATTTTTGTTTGTTGATAAAAATATATTATTTTCATGTATATATTCTTACGTTTTGGACTTAAATTTAAATTTTCATAGTACCATGAGTATCATACACGTAAAGATTTTTAGGTTAAATTTGTTCTGAATTTATGATTATTTTTATAAAATTTGAACATATTTTTAAAAATTTTCTTATTTACAAGATATGAAATTTTCTATTCTATAAATTTTTCCAAAGGGATTTTTTTGAGATTATAATTTTTCAAATTCTTCAAATATTTTCATTAAATTCATATTAAATTATTTTTTGTAAATTTAATTTATTTTATGAATTTTGTATTTTTTTCAAATAATAATTTTCTTCTAAAAGGATTTTTACTTATAAAATTTTATGAGTTTGAAATTTTTAATTGCCTTTTTCTTACATGTACAATTTCTCAAAAACTTATTTTTGAATTTTTATATCAATATTTTATTACTATTATTTTTAAAGGGCCAAAATTTATTTTGTTCCATTTCATGGGTGTTAAAACCTGTAAATTTTTTTAATGGCTCGATAAGCCCCATTAAGTTTTCGATAAGCCCAATGTGTCTATTTATATTTTCTAACGAGCTCAAAAACCTTATTTTGATTAAATTTTTAATTAAATTTGTTTTGTGAAATTTTATTCTTTGAATATATAATTTTTAATTAGTTATAATTTAGTCTCTATAATTTATTTTTTGTTCAAATTAAAATTTTTCTCTCTAATATTTTTGTATGATGATGTCATCCATGACATCATCATGCAAAATGACAAGTTCATTAATTAAACTTTATCAAAATGAAAAAAATAAAATAATAAGAAAGGCAAAAATTGTAGAAACATAAAGAACCATTCGGCCAAGGCAATTCTTTAAGCCTTGACTGATTCTCCCCCTTTACAAATAGGGGAAGAAAGTTATCATAACTGAGTTTAGATGGAAGAAAAAACACCAAAAAAACCTTAAAATTCTTAATTTTTTCAAGCTTTTAAAGGTGAATTTTTCTTGTAGAATTTTTAATTTTTATTCATTTCGTGTTTAATTCTCCGTTTTTGCAAGCTTAATGAATACTTGTGCTCTTGAATTTTTGTTCATGTTTAAAGGCTAAGTATGAAGGCCATGATCAAAATTTGATGATATGGTTGTTAAGTTTAATTTTTGTTAGTAGTATGTTGATATTTCATCAATATTATTTTTGTTTGTTGATAAAAATATATTATTTTCATGTACATATTCTTACATTTTGGACTTAAATTTAAATTTTCATAGTATCGTCAGTATCATACACGTGAAGATTTTTAGGTTAAATTTGTTCTGAATTTATGATTATTTTTATAAAATTTGAACATATTTTTGAAATTTTCTTATTTCCAAGATATGAAATTTTCTATTCTACAAATTTTTCTAAAAGGATTTCTCTGAGATTATAATTTTTTAAATTCTTCAAGTATTTTCATTAAATTCATATTAAATTATTTTTTGTAAATGTAAATTATTTTATGAATTTTTTATTTTTTTCAAATAACAATTTTCTTTCAAAAGAATTTTTACTTATAAAATTTTATGAGTTTGAAATTTTTAATTGCCTTTTTCTTGCACGTAAAATTTCTCAAAAATTTATTTTTGAATTTTTATATGAAAATTTTATTAATTTTATTTTTAATGGGCCAAAATTTATTTTGTTCCATTTCATGGGTGTTAAAACTTGTAAATTTTTTTAATGGCCTGATAAGCCCATTAATTTTTTGATAAGCCCAATGAGTTTATTTATATTTTCTAAAAAGCTCAAAAACCTTATTTTGATTAAATTTTTAATTAAATTTGTTTTGTGAAATTTTATTCTTTGAATATATAATTTTTAATTGGTTACAATTTAGTCTCTATAATTTATTTTTTGTTCAAATTAAAATTTTTCTCTCATATTTCTATATGATGATGTCATGGATGACACCATCATGCAAAATCACAAGTTCATTAATTAAACTTTATCAAAATGAAAAAAGTAAAATAATAAGAGAGGCAAAAATTGTAGAAACATGAAGAACCATTCGGCCAAGGCAATTCTTTAAGCCCTGGCTGATTCTCCCCCTTTACAAATAGGGGAAGAAAGTTATCATAACTGAGTTTAGATGGAAGAAAAAACACCAAAAAAACCTTAAAATTCTTAATTTTTTCATTTCTTGTTTAATTCTCCATTTTAGTAAGCTTAATGAATATTTGTGCTCTTGAATTTTTGTTCATGTTTAAAGGCTAAGTATGAAGGCCATAATAAAAATTTGATGGCATGGTTGTTAAGTTTAATTTTTGTTAGTAGTATGTTGATAAAAATATATTATTGTCATGTATATATTCTTACATTTTGGACTTAAATTTAAATTTTCATAGTACCATCAGTATCAAACACGTGCAAATTTTTAGGTTAAATTTGTTATGAATTTATGATTATTTTTATAAAATTTGAATATATTTTTAAAATTTTCTTATTTCCAAGATATGAAATTTTCTATTCTACAAAATTTTCTAAAGGGATTTCTCTGAGATTATAATTTTGTAAATTCTTTAAATATTTTCATTAAATTCATATTAAATTATTTTTTGCAAATGTAAATTATTTTACGAATTTTGTATTTTTTTCAAATAACAATTTTCTTTCGAAAGAATTTTTACTTATAAAATTTTATGAGTTTGAAAATTTTAATTGCCTTTTTCTTGCATGTAAAATTTCTCAAAAATTTATTTTTGAATTTTTATATGAAAATTTTATTAATTTTATTTTTAATGTGTCAAAATTTATTTTGTTCCATTTCATGGGTGTTAAAACCTGTAAATTGTTTTAATGGCCTGATAAGCCCATTAAGTTTTCGATAAGCCCAATGTGTCTATTTATATTTTCTAACGAGCTCAAAAACCTTATTTTGATTAAATTTTTAATTAAATTTGTTTTGTGAAATTTTATTCTTTGAATATATAATTTT
>JBBYHO010104295.1:30076-43542 GCA_038382025.1 Adansonia gregorii | reverse complement strand
ATGATTTATTATTGAAATCAAAACTTATTTTAGAGAATGAAAACAAAGATTTGAAAAATGATTTTAATGACTCCAAGGTAAGAATTAAAATTTTAGAGAAAGCTAATTTTAATTTGAAAAGAAAAATTGAAAGCTTGGAACAAGAAAAGAAAATCATTTTTGACAAATCTTTTCAAGTTTACATGACCAAATGCTTACATTACAATTTTCATGGTCATAATTTACATACTTGTCCTATGGAGAAAATGACACAATTTAAAGTTAGACAAGTATGGGTTTCTAAGGGAATAAGAAGTTTTGAGACCAACATTCAAGGACCCAAAGCAATTTGGGTGCCAAAAATCAAGTGAAAGTTTCTTGTAGGTGTGTTAGAGCAATAAAGAGCAATGCAATACAGATGGATGCTCTAGACACATAAAGAAGTGTGATGGGTAACCTTTAAGCTTTAAAATTTTAATATGTGTATTGGTTATTCATGTTGTATTTATTAATGCTTTATTGACTAAAAAGATTGTGTTTAATTGGTTTCATGAAAATTCATGTTTTACATTTTGAGCAACTATGAGCTTAAATGTGCATGCATTTGATGATTTAGTGCTTGATGATAATATGTTAAATTGATTTGTGAAATTTTATAATGAAGCATAATTTAAGAATGATTGGTACATACAAGGTTAATTTTGATAAACTTCATGCCATAAGTCATTAAGAAGCTCTATTGCATGACAAAATTATATGCATATCCTTAGGGGGAAGATATAGAGGTTACTTATAAGATATGATGCCATAAACATGCATTAGCATGTTCTTAAGTCTCTTTAATGCTTTATATTCAATATGCTTGTATGAGCCTTAAAATGTTTGATTATATTATAAGTTAACAATTTATGACTCAAACAAATTTGGTAAACATTGAAAATACTTTTTAAACTTATGTATATATGGTTTGAATGAAAATCTTTTAGTTGCATATTACCTTACTTATGTGACCAAATATGTTAATTTAAACTTTATTTTAAAACTTATTCTAATCCAAATTTTGATTACTCATATGAGCTTCAAATTTTTAAAATCAAAAGTTTGCATTAGAATATAAAATCATGGGTTTTGGAATGCCAATTTGCATATTTTTCTAAGCTTTTTTCAAAAAACTCAAGGCATGTATCGATACATAGAGTCTTGTATTGATACAATGAACAAAAAACCCAAAAAACCTAGCTTGTATTGATACAATGAACTTAATATCGATACAACACTATGTGCATTGATACAAAGCCCCCTGTATCGATACAACTAGTGAATGGTGACTAATTTCATGCAAATTTTTTTAAATGCAAAATTAATCTCCTTAATGAGTTTTCACTTAAAATCCTTCAATTTATGATTTTTAAATCTTGATGAACATCGTTTCATAACTCATCACATGCTTAAACCTCATATTTAATTCATTAAGGAGTGTTTCACAAATCAAATACATTAAGTGCTTATATTGCCTCATAATGCTTAAAAATACAAATTTTTCTATGCATCATTATTTTTTTTTTACAATAATTGGTACCATATATGCTTAATGTTCTTCATTTATCAATATTTGGTGTCACTTATTTTAAAAGTCATTAAGCTTATAGAACATTTTTCATTCATAACAAAACCTAAGCTTATTAAATGTTCTTTTATAATTAAAATCTTGGTACCTCTAATGCTTCTTTTGCCAAAATTATTTTTAAGTTTTGCAAGGTTCATAGAGATAAACCCATCCTTGAAAGATGAACACTTGCATAGTAAAAGGAAGCAAATTAAGTATACAACCTTATCAAATCAAACCAAAACCATCAAGGAATGCTCAAACACTAGAAATGATGATCCTCCAAGTTACAATGAGCATATCATCAAAGTTTGGTAAGGTTAAGGTAATCATCAAAAAAATGCTATTAAATTTTTATCCCTTAGCATTAAGTTTGGTGACATACATGAGTCAATTATATATATAATTGGTATTCTACTATGTAATGTATGCTTAAAATGTTTGCTTTGAATGAATCATTGAACATTTCTAAGTGCATAATTCTCATATTTAAGCATGTCCTTTGATTGAATGTTTGCTAAAATAATTTTATTGACATATCATAAATGAGCAGATGATTTTCTAACCTATGAAAGTTTGTTACATTTTTCTCTTAAAAATTTTTTTTGAACCTTTCATATGGCATCTATTGGAGTTTGCATATGCACTAAAAATTAAAAAATTTATATCTATTGTGCACCTAAGCACCAATTGGATTAGTAATTCTTAAAATCCTTTAACAATTGGTATGTTTTATCTCTTAAATGTGCTTAAATTATTACAAAAGAATACAAAAATTGGATGAACTACACGTTAGGATTTAATTGCATATATTTTCTCAATAATTGGTAGACATGTTCTTCAATGTTTCATACTTAATATATCTTCTAGAATTCTTGTTAAAATTAGACCTTTAGCTTTGAATTAATCTACTTTCACCTTTTTGATATTTCAAAAAAGAGGAGAATTTTAGGGGTTAATTTGCTTGTTGGTACTTCATTTATATATATGTTTATGCTAGCAAATAGAAGGATTTCACATGTGCTTATATTATTTATATTATCGAAATCCTTAATATTTTGTGTTGGCACTCTTAAAGCCAAATATGAACAAGAATACCATTGTCAAGTGTTTCAAAACCTTTTTATGAATTCCCAAAAGTTCATTTCGTAATGTTTATAAGAAGGGGAAGTTTTATTGAAAATCTTTAAATGACTAAGGGGCTGTTTTACAAGCAAACTCAACTTAAGTTTTATCATATCAAAAAAAGAGAGATTGTTAGCTATATTATCTTTGAATTAATCTTAGTTTTGATATAACTAAAACTGAAGCTTAATTAGCTTGTGTTTGAATATTTTCAAGATTAGTATTTTTTCCATGAAATATTTCATAAACACTTTGAAAAATACTAGAATGTGTTTTAACCTTTTCAAGCACTCAAAAATATGTTCTTAATACATATTTTTATATAAAACATTTTTTAGATAAGTTTTACATGTTTTAAAGTCATGAAAAGCCTCTTAAAATTAATTTTCATATGAATGTATTGATACAATATGTGCATGTATCGCTACAATGCTTGGTAGTAGCTAAATAACCTTAAAATGTGGAAATCACTATTCATGTATGGAGACAGAGGATTTTGTATCGATATGACTATTCATGTATCGAGACAGATTCTTCTGTATCAATACAAGACTATTTAACTGTCATATTTGGGACTGTTAAACATAATGTATCGATACCCACTTAATTGTATCGATATAAAGGCTTGAGGAACAACGAAAAATGATATTCTGAAGGCTCTAACGGCTATATTCCTTCACCAAATGTTCCCAACGACTAGAATCATGATCAAGGCTATAAATAAGCCACTCCAACACCTTCAACAATAAGAATAACCAAAAGATTATGCTTAGAGTCATATGTTTCATTTTCTCTATCATTTTCGCTAAGTAGTTTTTCTTTGTTTAGGATTAATTCTTCTTATTTTTGTTTTTTTCATTTTGTATCTTTAGATACATATTTTCTTTAAGCCAAAATTCTTGTAAATACCTAACTTTTGGAGGTTTTATTTGTTTACACTCAAATCCTTGTAAAAAGAGGAGGTTACTACTTAGCCATTGAAAAGTAGAAAAGGTTTCTCCTTAGCCTTCAAAAGTATTGAGAGTAGGTTCTATCTAAGCCATAAAAGATAGGGGGTAGAGGTTTCTATCTTAGCCTTGAAAGATAGGCAGAGTACAGGTTATACCTTATCCTTAAAAGGTAAACAATCTAAGTTAGTGAATTGTGGAAATCTAAGGTAAGTGAGGCCGAGGTAGAGGACATAGGTAATTAAGGTCGAACCTTTATAAATCATTGAGTTTGCCTCTTTTTTCCCCATTCTTTAATTGTTGATTTTTATTCACTAACTTGCATTCCAAAGTTTATTATTTAGATTTCTCAAGTTTATTTAACAAAGTTTTAATTTACTAAAGTTTTGAGATATCGATTCACCCCCTTTTGATTTTATTTACCACTAAAAGGTCAACAGTATCGATACTATAAAACATTGTATCAATACATGTTGATATGTATTGATACATTTCTTTACAAAATGCATGTTTTGGTCTTAGCATGGCCTAGTATTGATACATGAGGTCTTGTATCGATACAGAGGCTCATGCATCGATACATCTACATGTTGTATCAATATATATAGGGATATTTCAAAATTTTGGATCATTAGAGCAGTGTATCGATACATGGGAACCGTGTATCGATACATTCAAGTACAAAAAATTATGAATTTTCCCATATCTTTTATCCCTGGACACTGTAAACTATGTCATTTGATGCCACATCTTTGCATTTACCTTTGATATGATCCTTAGGCCTTTTTGACCTTCTCAAAGTCACCTAGCGATCATCACCCCCTCTTACGTTCATCCTCCAGATTGCTTAAAGAATTAGCCTAGATAAAATAAAGTGTCTACAGCTATCCCTCTTTGACTATTAGGGAAAAAATGAATAGACACTATTTTATCCAAGGTGGAATGACGCTTCTCAAAACATTTGAGGCTAGGTTTTTAAGGTTTGACCCCCTTAGGCAATTACAGAGTAACGTGGATTTTTTTAATGGGTGCCACCAACTTATGCGGACTTTGACTTAGACTTGGTGTCACCAGCTTATGTGGGCTTTAACTTAGGTGCAACCAACTTGTACTGGCTTTGACTTAAAGTTGGTACCACCAGCTTGTTTGGGCTTTGACTCGGGTGCTGTCAACTCGTGCGGGCTTTAACTTAAACTTAGTGCCACCAACTTGTGTGGGCTTTGACTAGGGTACTACTAGCTTGTGCGGGCTTTGACTTAGACTTTGTTGCCACCAGCTTATATAGGCTTTGACTCAGGTACCACCAGCTCGTGCGGGATTTGACTTAGACTTGGGTGTCGCCAGCTTATGTGGGCTTTAAAGGGGTGCCACTGTCTTATGGGCTTTAAAGGGGTGGCACTGACTTATGGGCTTTTAAAAGGTTGCCATAGACTTATGGGCTTTAAAGGGGTGCCACTGAGTTTGGGCTTTTAAGGGGTTCCACTAACTTATGGGCTTTTAAGGAGTGCCACTGACTTGTAGGCTTTAAAAGGGTGCCACAGACCTGTGTGCTTTAAAGGAGTACCATTGATTTGTGGGCTTTTAAGGGGTGGTGACAAAGTTTTCGATAAAACTTCTAATAAAAAAACTTTTTTTAATAGAAGTTCATGATAAAATTTCCTGATGAAAAAGGTTTTGGCACTAGTTTTTGACAAAATTCTTGATGAAGCTTCTGACGAATGTTCTCGACAAAAATTTTTTATAATAGTTTCTAGTCAACAATTTCTTGACACTAGCACTTTGATAGTAGTTGCTTGATAACAAGGGTTTTGACATGAGGTGATGAGAAAAAAAAGACCTTGCCTGAATAACACTTGGTTTGCGAAGCTTAGAGTTCTTACTAGGAATTCCTTGGAGGTTCAGCAAACTTGGCTTGAAGTGATATTATAAAAATGATGTATGATGGTAATATGAGTGCATGATGTGGGATGCTATCATGATTGCATAATGTGAAGTCTAATACGGGAAATAGCTGTAGTTCTCTTTGTCCACCATTCAAACTCTCATAGGGATGGTGATTTGTCTTTAATGCAACTATAGACGAAAATTTTTCTAATCTCACTAGGGATTATAGGTTGTCCCAGCTCCACTTGGGATATGATAAAAAAGTTAGTCTCAAGAATTTAGACTATTGCATTTTTTGATTTGAGAGGTTCAATCATTTTCCTGACAAATGGAAGGCATTGTCAACAATTTAGAGATTATTTGACTGATTAGGTTGATGTCTATGGTTTTGATAGGATTTTGATATAATGCATGGGTCAATTTTTGGTTAGCCTAAAATGGTTTTTCTTGAGATATGGCTTATGAAAGCAAGAAATAGTTTGGTGTATGGTCATGTAGAGCGAGTGTTTGGACTTGAAAAGTGCATGATCTTGATGATTAGGGCATAAGCAGAGTTCTCTGTGCTTTTTTTTCCTTTCGATGTAAGGTCAAGATGTCATAATGCGTATTTCAGTTAATTATCAAACATTATAAGTTAAATGACAAGTGCAATGTGAATTGTACAGGGGTTAAAAGAAATAAGGCAATATTTATTCGTGACAACAAAGAGACATAACTCAATATACTATTTTACAAGCAATTGATAGGGTAGCAAGAAAGATGATCTTTTGGTAGAAGATGACTCTGACAATCATGACATAGGTGTTCTTTAGGTGCTTTTCAGAATCTTTCTTGAATAATGAATATGCTTAGCATGAGCTGATCTTCAAAAGATCATTGCTTTGCATTGTCCTGTAGGCACTCTCAATTCATGCCCCATTGAAATTGATCTTTTCAATTGCCCTTGCCGGTTTTCAATTGTAGTTGGGTTAGTTGCCCAAATACCCTTTTTGTATTTTCATCTAAACCCTTTTTTGTTTTCCCTTTTTTTTGTTTATTTATTTTTTTATTTCTTTTTTTTGTTGTTTACTTTTTGTTTTTATTTTTTTGTTTGTGTTATTTTTTTTGCTTTCTTTTTTTTGAAAGACACCTTCTTAGGTTTTCGCCCTTTACGTGTAATATTTCTTGATGGAATCTGAGTTGACTGGGTTGGGTAAAACATTGTCGTCAATTTTTAACAAGATTAGGGCCTCTTCAAAGAAGGCTTGCTTCACGAGATACAGTCTTTCCTAATTAGGGGTCTACTTGCCTCGTGCATCTTATGAATTGGAAGGATCTTCTTCAATACTAATTCGCCAGGGTAAAATTATCGTGGGCTCAGATTATACGTCTTTGATACATTTGACCATGGTAGATGGCCTTTATGCATTTTTTTCTCGATGAGGTTAAGCTGGTCATATCTGTTCTTGACCTATTCGGCTTTTTCAAGTTTGGTTTCCATCAAGACTCTGAGAGAAGGGATCTTCACTTCGATAAGCAAAATAGTTTCCACCCCATAGATAAGAGAAAATGAGGTAGCACATGTGGAAGCGCGAACTGAGGTCTAATAGGCGTGAAGTGCAAAAAATAGCTTCTCATGCCAGTCTTTGTAAGTCTCAGCCATTTTTTCAACTATTCTTTTAATGTTTTATTGGTTGCCTCGACTGCCCCATTCATCTTTGGGTGATAAGGGACAGAATTATGATGCTGGATCTTGAACTGTGAGTAGATCACTTGAATTATTTTATTGTTTAAGTTGCTTGCTTTGTCTGTGATGATTTAGTTTATGAGGCCATATCTACAGATGATGTCTCGCTTAACCAACTTACAGATGGTTGATCTAGTGACATTAGCATATGAGGTAGCCTTCACTTATTTAGTGAAATAGTCGATCGCTACTAAGATTAAATGATGCCCATTGGATGTTTTAGGGGTGATTGGCCAGAAACGTCCATCCCCCACATGGAAAAAGGCCATGGGGCCATCATGACATGAAGTGGCATTAGAGGGACATTGATCTTGTCTACATAGATTTGACTCTTATGGCATTTTCAAGCATAATTAATGTAGTCTCTCTCGAGGGTCAACTAGCAATAACCCACTCTCATGATTTGCTTGGCCATCCGATGTCCATTAACATGTGTGCCATAAATCCCTTTATGACCTTCATTTAGGATCCTTTTCGCTTTAGGAATGTCAAAGCATCTGAGCAATACTTGATCGTGACTTCTTTTATATAAGATTTTTCAATCAAGAACAAATCCCATAGCTAGCTTTTTGATAGTCCTTTTATCAATCTCGATTGCATGTTTGGGATATTGCTGATACTTGATGTAACGAAAGATGTCATAGTACCACGATAGGCCATCTTTTTCTTTTTCAACACTATTATAATGAACTAGAGTTATACAGATGCTCATCTGGATAGGAGCAACATCTGACTCCTGGTTGACTTTAAACATGGATGATAAGGTAGCCAAAGCATTGGCTATTTGGTTCTCTTCTCAAGGTAAGTGTCAAAAACTAATATCATCAAATTCTTTTTTAAGCTCTACTATTAGGTTCCCATACTACATCAACGTGGCATTGCGAGTTTGCCACTCTTTTTTCAATTGGTAGATGACTAGGGCTGAGATCACCAAACACTTGTAATATCTTGACATTCCTCTCAATGGCTGCTTGAAGCCCCATAACACAAGCTTCATAGTCTACAATTTTATCCGTGCAGTCAAAATTTAGCCTTGCTTTAAATGGATAATCACTCCATCGAGTAACATCAATATTGCCCCAATTCCTTGTCCTAGAGCGTTTGATGCTCTATCAAAATACATTTTCCAGGATTGATCTCGGTTGAAGCCATTTTTGTCTTTAGAAATGCACATTAGATCTTCATCTGGGAAGTCAAAATTTAAGGGTCCATAGTCATCAACCGCTTAACTTGCCAAAAAGTCAGCTATCGCACTACACTTAATAGCCTTTTCACTGATATAGGCAATGTCGTAGTCAAAAAGCAGGACTTACCTTCTAGCTAGCTTTTCTGATCGTACAGAGGGTTCACATAGATACTTGATAGGATTGAGCCTTGCAATTAACCATTTAATGTGATGCAGCATGTACTGCTTGAGTCTTCTGGCTATCCACACTAAAGCATAGCATAACTTCTCGACTGCAGAGTAATTGCACTCGTATTCTATGAACTTTTTGCTTAAGTGGTAGATTGCTTGTTCCTTTTCTCCCGACTCATCATGTTGTCCTAATACACAACCCATAGACTTGTCAAAGACTACTAAGTAAAGGATTAAAGGTTGACTGGGCACTAACGGTACCAATAATGGTAGGCTTGACAGATAATGTTTGACTTTATCAAAGGCTTCTTGATATGCCTCATTCCATTGTCTTGGCTTTTGTTTGTGAAAGAGCCAAAAGGTGGGGTTGCTTTTGTCAGTCAGCTGGGATATGAATCTAGCAATGTAGTTCGGTTTCCCCAAAAAGCTTTTCACTTTATTTTGGGTTTAAGGTGGTGGCATATGTTGAATGGCTTTGACTTTGCTTGGGTCAACTTCAATCCCTTTTTCACTGACTATAAAGCCTAGAAGCTTACCTAAAATGACTCGAAGGTATACTTGGTCAGATTCGATTTAAGTTGAAATTTTCGTAGTCGGTCAAAAAGTTTCTGAAGGCCTATGGCATGCTTATCCTCTTTCATGGACTTGGCAATCATATCATTAATGTAGACCTCAATTTATTTATGCATCATGTCATAGAACAGGGCTACCATGGCATGTTGATAGATTGCCCTAGCATTTTTGAGTCTTAAGGGCATGACATTAGAGCAAAATATCCCTTACATTGTTACAAAAGTTCTTTTCTCCATGTCTTCGGCACCATCTTGATCTAGTTATAGCTTGAGAATCCATCCATGAAGAAGAATAAAGAATTCTTGGCTGTGTTGTCTACCAAAGTATCGATATGGGCTAGTGGGAAGTTATCTTTAGGACTAGCTCGATTTAAATCTCGATAATCAACACATATTTGTACCTTGCCATCTTTCATTGGGACTAGGACTATATTAGCAACCCATTCTGGATATTTGGCTACTTTAATAAACCTTGCATCAAACTACTTCTTGACTTTCTTTTTAATTTTGAGAAGCATTTCCAGCTTTATCCTCTTGAATTTTTGTTGGATCGATTACATTCGGGCTTGATGGGAAGCTTGTGGACCACTATCAGTGTCCAATCTTGACATGTCTTGGTATGATAAAGTGAATACATCTCGATATTCCTATAGTAGATCTATCAACTTGGCCTTAGTCGTTAACTTTATCGAGGTTTTGATTTTAACCTCTTTTCGATCCTCTTGAGTACCCGTATTTATTATTTCTATTGGGTCTTCATGAGGCATGATTTGCTTCTCCTCTTGTTAGACTAATCGTAAAAAGTTTGGTGGTGCCAAGCTTTTTCCAAAATCTTATTCAGGATCAGCTTTATTAGCACAAATTGATTGCTCGAAATTGATCTTTAAAGACCCATTAGATACATCCATCTCACTATCGTCAGGACATCTAAAAGGGTAAAGAAATAAACATGGCAAAAGGCACACATATAACCAAGGGATTTGGATGAAGGCAAAAGACTAATGAAGATAAAAAGGTTGAAAAGTGATACATAATATGGAATAATATATACAAAAGTTATTTCATTGATAATGTTTGAAAAAAGATGCCTCTTACATAAGACACCTATCTACCTTTGGGCGAAGGTAGGTAGGTTTTCATTTCTTAACGTTACATGAAAGGGATAGGAAAAGTGCAAGGGTTTTTGTCATGACCCTATCATCAAAATTAGGTTTTAGTGGAAGGACATGAATTTTATGGCTTGATATCTTGGAGATAAAGGTTGTTAAGTGCCCTATTTAGGATGACCAAGACATCTTTAGCCTTTTACTTTTTCGATTGGCTTGGATCAATTCATCCTTCTAAACGAAATATCTCTTGGAGAGATAGGAACATTGTTGACTTTAAGTCCCTCTGTCGACCTAATGGTCGTGTCATTTCCTTGCTGCAGATCCTTTTTTCTTGTTGGTTTCTTGAGTGTGCATTGGTCGTAAATCTTAAGCCTCTTTTGTTAGCTTGAGTGGTGACTTGTAAGGCTCAAGCCATCACTTGTACATTCTTGCCAAGCCCTTTTCCAACATGAAAACCTTTGCCAATAGTTATTTTTAAACTCGAGTAGGTACTTTTTGATAGGTGGGGTTCAGCTATTGGTAATCATTCTCCTATAAATGTCGCATTGATGAACTCAAAGGATTGGAATAATGAATCTGGTGTATCTTCATTAGGCTCTATGTAGATATCCTCGGTGAAAATAGTGGCAATCATTTCTTTTTCAGCTCTGATAGTGACTACTTTGTTATCTATCATAAATTTAAGCTTTTGATAGAGAAAAGATGGGATGGCTTTGGCAAAGTGTATCCATGGCCTTCATAATAGGCAGTTGTAAGAAAGATTAATATCCATAACTTGGAAGTTAACTTCATATGTACATGGGCCTATCTAAAGCTGGATTATGATTTTTGCAATTACTCCATGACATGTTCCATCAAAAGCTTAGACCATGGTGTGGCTACTCTTGATGTTGGACTAATCAATAGGGAGTTTGCTTAATATAGTCATAGGCATAACATTAAGGGCTGACCCATTATCTATGAGTACTTTCAGCAAAAAGCATCCCTTGAAATTGGCAGTGATATGCAGAGCTTTATAACTATCCCTGCCTCTGGGTGGGATCTCATCATTAGTGAAGGAGATAGGATTATCGGCTATGATGTTGTTCACTAGCTGATCCAACTTGTCTACGAGGATGTTTAAAGGCACATATGTTTTGTTTAACACTTTCAGTAATGCATTTCGGTGAACCTCTAAATTAAGGAGCAGAGATAGCACATAAATCTTTGCGTGTTTTTTGCTTAACTGGTTTACAATGTAGTATTCACTATGCTTAATGAACTTGAGAAACTCCATGACTTTTTTTTCACTTACTGCTTCCTTGACTTTCTCGAGCTCGAAATTCTTTGCTTGGGCCTGAGTGGTACTGGTGCTTGGAAATGCATTAACCTTTTATTTTTCTTAAGCTGGGAAAGTGTAACACCTACCGTTATGAGTTAGGTGACTAACTCTTGATAGTTCCATTGCAGCAGTTGAGGGAGTTAGTTCTCTAATCATCACTACCTGATTCTTATATTTTCATGGAATAGCTTTGTTGCTCTTATACGAGAATGGTTTAGGTACTTCCATAACTAACTTTGGTGTAGGTGTCAAAGAACTAACCTTGGGACTTAACGTGCCATAAAGAATGATAGGTTAGTTTCTCTTATAAAGCGGCAGCATGGTTTCATCTCGTATCATATTAATAGATTCATCAGCAAGTATGATCTCATGATAGAATTCTATCTGACCTTCATTCATCATTCTTTAAACCATGGACCTAAACTCCCTGCATGTTTGTAGGGTATGACCTATAACTGTGCAAAAATCGTAGAAGTTGTCGGGATTATCTTTTAATTTTTCTATTGCATTGGTCAACCTAACCTGAATCAATGCTTACCAGACCAAGAACATTGGCATTCTTACATCCTTTATGCTTACCTTTGCTTCATATTTGTTTTTAATGTTGATCATGTGTGCAACTGGCTTAGTGTGGCTCGATAAAGGATTAGCGATAATATTTGGTCTATTGTTCATCTTAAATAGCAAGACTTTTGAGTTAGTTAGATTTTGCATGTTTTTTTTGAAAGATATGCAGTTCTCAATGTCATGCCTTACTGGCCCAGGATGGTATTCACAATGGGTGTTAGGGTTGTACCATTGTGGGCATGGTGGCTTTTTTTTTTTCTAGGACATAGATTGAGGCCACTAAATGATTTTAGAGCGAGATCTGGTAAAGCTCTTTATAAGTCATAGGGATGGAATCAAAATGTTGTCTTTATTGATTTGCACCTCGATTGCCCAGTGCATTATTGGTTGCTCGATTCATACTTTGGTGACCTTGTGGAGGGTAGCTTTGTGGTGGGTTAGATGGGATTACAAAGGATGGGTTGTAGGTTATGGCATTAATTGGCTGAGGGGGTATGGTGATAGGGCGTGAATACAACATGCTTGGGTAATGAGAGTTAGGTATTTGACATTGTTTCGATTAAGATGAGCTAGCATAACTTACGGTATTGGCCTTTCTTTCATTCTTTTTACTAGCAATAGGCTTCTTGCTTGATCCAGATGTCTCCTCAGTTGATATTCTACCACTCTAATGGCTGCATCAATCATTTCTCTAGAAAGGACTAGGTTTGCAATTTTTTTGTGGCATTCCTTACAAGCTTCTCGTAATTAGGAGCACGTAAGGTGCGAATGAAAATGATTGTCATCTGTTTTTTGTGAGGGGAGGTTGGACTAAGGTTGCTTCTTCTCTCCACCTTTAGGCGTATTACCTAAAACTTTTAGTGGATCTCTTCTTAAAATTCATCAAAGAAAGTCGATCTGGTGCCCAATCAGACACATGCTAGTATTGATTTAAAAAGGCCTTAGCCAAGTCAGCCCATGATTGGATTTTGATGTTGTCTAGCTTGATATAGCACCAAGCTGCTACCCTAGTAAGGCTATGCTAGAAGCAATGGATGACGAGCTTTTCATCTTTCTTATACCCAGCCATTTTTCATAGGTACCTTTAAAATGGACAGAAGGGTCGGTGGTTCCATTAAACCTTTTAAACTCTAAGCTTGAACTTCAGGGAATTGATAGGGTTGGACACCAAAGATAGCGATTGCGTATCAAAAGCTTCGAACTTATCACTCCTTCGATAGCTTGGAGACATTTTTCTAGTAGCTGGAATTTGTTCACTTCTGCTGCAGTCATA
>JBBYHO010104295.1:16236-29976 GCA_038382025.1 Adansonia gregorii | reverse complement strand
TCGAACTTATCACTCCTTCGATAGCTTGGAGACATTTTTCTAGTAGCTGGAATTTGTTCACTTCTGCTGCAGTCATATTAAACTTTTGACCTTCTATTTTCTCTGGTTCCTAATGGCCAAAAGTTATCGAATTTGCTGATGAGACTCCTACATTCACCCTTTGAGTAGCAGGAATGAATTAACTTACTACAACGAGATTAAGGTAGGTAACTAGCGGAGCCTGAGTGGCCAATGTAGGAGAGGGCCATTGTTCTGGTCTAGTTTCCTCTAGGGCAGGTTTTGGATTATTGGTAGAGGGACCTTAACATTGGGAGGATTATTTTAGGTTTCAGCAGTGCTGGCTTGCCCTTGTTCTTTCATAAAGGTGGTTATTAGTTCCATAAGTTTTGTGATTTGATTTTGCATTTTGTATTAATAATGAAGCATCTGGTCTTGTGATTCCTTAAACATTAGCTTAAGTTGCTCAATACGAGCTCCATGATCACTCTCCATGATTTGCTTACAGCGTCATGTGTTGTAGCGATGCATGATGTAAGGTTCTATGTTCCTGATTAATCTCAGAATCCTTTGCACTTTTATGACCCAATTCTCGTATTAAACATTTTAAAAATGTATTTATTAATGAGCATTTATGATGCAATAATAAGTTAAGATAATGAATGATTGATGTAAGTGCAATGGAAAGTGGTGAAATTAAATGTGCATATTCATTGGAGAAATTGATTCTTGGAACAGCTTCATCAATGACATCATTCATAGAGTCACAAAAGGGTTTTTTTCTTTTACGACATGATTACATCTGAAAATATCTAACATGATTACATTGTGTAATCACACGATTAAGAAAATCCAAAAGTCATTACTCACGATCTTCAACAGGTACTATGTCTCACCTTATACATCGAAGTACTTCAATCATGTCATCTGCCTTTCATTGAGCTATCTAAACTTGTTCAATGAGGTGCTGATATTGTTCTTGGTAGCTCAGACATGCTTGGTCGATTGTCGCTTGCCAATCTAGTTTACGTTGCTTGGAAGCCCTTGTTAGTTCATTGATATAACCTTGATGATCCTGAAGAGATGTTCTAACTCTTGGATTCTATGAATAAGGGCTTCATTTTTAACCTTGGTAGCTATCGCATCTCGTATTTAGGCCTTGAGTCTTTGATTTCTTTATTAGCTGGTGGAAGCAAGAGCTCGTACCCTCATGAACTTTTCTTTGCAAGTATTAACTTCCTCCTTTTATTGATTCAGCTCATGAATGAGAATGGCAACTTTTGCTTCCCATTCGACTGATTTCTTACAATATGTTAGGATTTGTTAGCTTTTCAGAGTGTCACATAATCCTTGGTTAGGCTCTCGAGGTCATTTTTTAAGTGATCCCTATCTTTAATGACTTGATCCATTTCATCACTCCTAAGATATATCCATCTCTAGCTGGCCCTTTTCCTCCTTAAGTCAAGTTTTCTATGGCAAAAGATGTCTTTTCTCAATCAAACTCCTTTCTAAGTAGCTTAAGCTTAGAAGGTGGTTCCTCTATTAGGATTTGTAATATCTCAGAGTTGAGTGGTTACAATGGATCGTTGATACGACAGAGTCTCTATTCTTCATATCCAAGCATGGTGGGGCTTCCTCTCCAGTATCTTTCCATACAACGGACCTTCTTCTAGGCTTGGAAAGCTAATTGGACTTTTGGTTTATAATTGGGCTCTCTGTATTCAAAATCCTAATGTCCTAAGTCTTCGTAGAACGAGATGAATTACTGGCACTGGAATTGACGCAATACCAATAGAGGAGTATAACTAGTATTTCCCCATAATCTCAAGAGCAGAACACTAGTGTAGTCTCCATATCTATACATAATCGACTGAGGGAACACCCATGGGGCTCTCATGTGATTTCTTCCTCCTTGACGTTTCATAATTCCTCAACCCAATGCTTTTCTATCTTATCTTGTTGACATCCTTCCTCTAATGCCATCAAAAAAGGACTATTCTTGAAGAAGAAATTTAACTTGACTCTCCTTTTCCTAACACAAAGATAACCTAGGAGCCATATCTGGAGCAACAGGGCACACCTGAGAAGCCTTCATGTTCCCATTCTTTTTACAAAATCTGAGGGCGCGGATGGTTTCTATGATAATGGCAGAAGCAGGGTTAATGTTGCAACATAGGCGAGAAAAGAAATCTGTATTTGCTACCTCTACATAACCCAAAGTCTTTGGGAATATAACGAGCACGTAAATTGTGAGAGCATAGACATCTTGAGCTTTCTTTTGATTAGAAAGATTTACCATGCCCTTTTTCAAGCTAGCCCAAGATATGCATTCGCTGCTCCCTTTTACTTTGATGTGACTATTAACCCATGCTTATGTGGCTCCAAGAATTTGCCTCAACCTCCTCTTGAATGAAGGAGGCATTAGCACTTTGTAGTAAATCTGGTTTAACTTAGCCCTTTCTATGTTAAGCAAGGCTATGTACTCATCAATGGTAGGGACTAAATCTTATTGGTTGAAGGTGAAATACTGATAGGCTAGATTCCAAAACTGTGTTGTTGCCCGTAACAAGCCATCATTTAATTGAACTCAAAGTAAGAAAGCTATATCCTTATACTTTTTAGTGAAGGCTTCTTTCTCATTGTTATCCTAATTATCCCAAATATGCTTCAATTCTCGATAATCATTTTGATGGAAATTAACCTTGACCTCTTCATGCATTTTTGAGATATAGTCGGGCTTTAGGATGTCCCTATCTTAATGTTGGCAACCTTCTAATCATATTCTAACATTTTCAAAGGACTCGATAGTGGAGATAAACTGTTGCTCCATAAATGATGCCCTTTGCTGAACACCGAACTAGAACAATTATCCCAAAATGATGATAGCAATGATGGTTATGATGAAATGATGCATGCACCAAAACACAAACAAAGGAAAAATAACTTAGTGGAACATATAGGAGAAAAATGTAGGGGAATAAAGAATTTAAGAACATTAGAACAAAAATTGATAACATGTCTTATCCCAAATGGTGAGACAAGAAATAGGCAGCATTTTAGCATGCCAAGATACAATCTGCCCTTCATGAGGAGATGCAATATCTTATTTTGATGAAAAAATAATTGACCAGTAGTAATATTCGTTTATCACCACTAGTGTGGATGCACGTTAAGCCATGACTCAGACAGCTTAACAACTTACAGTATAAGACATTGTGAACGATGGTTTTTGTTTACCATCATTTATTTATACAAAGGTTAGCCATCGTTCGAGCAACAAGATGACATGCCTTGATAAATGATAAAAATGTAGATACGAGTGACAATTGTATACTTATTGTCACATACATAATTATGGTAATTAAAAGTAAAGGTTAGGAATGTTTCCCTGAGTGACCTTATTCTTCGGGTACTCTACCAACGTTCTGGTATGGTTTGACATGGTTTAGCTCATAGGGCTCATTATATAAGGTTTAAGTTTATGCCTGAATAGGTATTCAAAATGCTCTTCCGTCTGATAAAGACAGACGAGGGACCCCGATCTTAGACCCATCATGGGTTTAGCGGATCGGGTTTGATCTGTTGCATATATTTCCTTATGCAAATGTGGAGGGTTATTCACAAGAGACATAGGTAGTTTACATCCGAAAAGTTATTGCCATGCTTATGCGGAAGGTTACTCATGAATGCAGATAGCTCACTTCTTCCTAATGATTGGGTTGTAACCATGCCATGGAGTTTGGTGGGACTAATGCACATCAAGTACGCGGTGTGTAACAGGGAAATGATCAAATCTTTTTGTTTACTTTCATATTACCATTTTTATTAAACTAATGATTATTCAAAAATAACAAAATCCTGACAATCAAGTCAAACAAAATATTAATAGTCAAAACAAAAAAGGGTCATGATTAAATAATGACCAAAGATTAAAAAAACTAGGAACCTAGCAAGACACGGGTGATTATAGGCCTAACTCTATATACTATCCCCAGTGGAGTCGCCTAACTGTCATAACGTACCCTAAGGTGGATCTTTGCGGATTAATGGGTGCATACGACTTAAAATATTTTTCTAACTTGAATTGTCTTTTTGGTCGAGACTTTTCTTTGGCGATGTAATGAGAACGAGAATGCACAGATCCTTGACTTGTGGTACAGTGAAAGGGACTATAAGATGAATCGCTTATCTTATTGGTTTCGGATGACCATCACGAATGGCTAATGCTTAGAGTCACCACTAATCACTTAGGGCTAGGTAGGATGGGATGCCTATTGAAACCTATGTTTTGAGTTATGAAACTCAAAACATCTATCCCATGGTCTATGTAGTACAAAGATTCATCATTGGGTTCGGGAGTTAGTTACATGCGATGAGGTACAAACCTCTTCGTGGTGCCTAACATAGGTACCTTACTAGCCCTCTCTTATCTTAGTTTCGATTCTTTCGATCTTAACTCGTCATTATTTCGATATAACTTTTTTTAATGCATGAATCTTATAAAAGTACAAATCTAGGTTTTAATGAAAAAAATTTAATCTCATATACGCCCTGAAGATATGTGGAATATAGAGATTTTCAATAAAATGAACTTTGAATTTTACTTTGAAAAATATAATATTTCACTTTAGGCACTGGAGAGATACCTACGTGGAATATTACCCTTAGTTTTATTTGAAATGATTGGAAAATATTAATGCAAATAATCATCACAAAGAAATCATGTTAGTAAGGCAACAAATGAAGTAACATGCATTGATCATTCAATGTAATGATAAAGAAAAGGAACAAACTATTGGAATTTATCTCACAACTAGCATCGACTATCTGGGAATAACCGAATTGTCAATTTTTTAGATGCATTTGGGCTTATTAATTGAACAAGGTTTGTTTGACACATTCATGAAAGTTCGAAAAGGAGAAAATTAACTATAGTTGAAAGACAGGGTTGGAGTATCCCTTCAGAAAGATAAGGTTGGAGTATCCCAATGGATGACAAATAATTTTGACAAAGGAGGATTTTTTTTATCTTGACAATTTTTAAAGGCAGGGTTGGAATATCCCTTCGAAAGGTTAGGGTTGGAGTATCCCCATGGATGGTAAATCATTTTGACAAAGGAAGGTTTTTTCAATCTTGACAATTTTGAAAAATAAGGTTGGAGTATCCCCTCGAAAGGGAGGGGTTGGAATATCCCCAAAAGTGACATGTCTGTCACTCTTTAGAAAAGTCGAGTTGGAAAACTTAAGTTAGCAAAACCTTGTAATTTAGGGAATATGTGAGCCTTTTGACAACTTTTGGCTAAAGAAATTATTTTGAATGAGGATGGTAAAGATGTAAAATGTGTTTGTGCCTTGATACGAGCCAATGGGAGGTCCAAGCATGTTTTTGAGTCTAACCGGGGTGATAGGGAGACATTCGAATGTCTTGAGATGAAATTCGAGAAGACAACTCAATTTTGACCATAACCAAAAACAGGGGACAGCATCGTGCTATCTTATTTTTTGAATTTATTCTAAATCGGTTTAAAGGCTTTATGAATAAATTCTTTTTAAATTTTTAGATTTATAATGCAAGATTCCCTTCAACATGCACCTCCATGGTAAATCTAACTGCATATAAGTAGCCAAACCTTTAATAGGTCTAGTTTTAAGTTTATGAATAGTCAATCTTTGTTTAACAAGCATTTAGCAATCATAGAGTTTAATGTCTTAACACATAAGTACCTAGAACAAAAAATGCCAATAGTTGAATAAAGAGTTTAGTATAATAAGTTTATACAACAACTCTTAAGAGGTGACATTAAGCAGGTTTTGTGTTTTGAATTCTATCATCTGTTATCCCTTCACTTATCCCAAAAGTATGGCCTTTTTTGTAAAAAAAAAAAAATTCAATGGTTTTATACAAACCATTGATAACTTTGAAAAACTTCAAAGTACTATTTATTTAAAAATTCTAATTCAATTTCTAAGATACATATGTATTTTAATATAGAAATAACTACATACATTAGTGTATAACTAAAACAAGAGGCAACAAGATTTTTCTTATTCACTTTGCTCTAAGCAGATCCTATAATACTTGCTCATTCTCTAAACTTTGAATCCTATACAAGGCTCTTTCATATTTGAACAAATGATATCTAAGAAGTGTAAAAAGAATACTAGGCCAGCTTGTCCAAACTTGCTAATATTAAGCATTAATGGAATTGCATTCATAGAGATTTTATTCATACATAACATTATTGTCTAATTCATACAGAGGTGAATAACATAATCTTTTACACAAAAATCAAGAAGTACAATGAAGCTAACATGATCACCACCCTCTAATTGACCCATAAATTTCTAGGAAATTAACCAATTTATCGTGTTTTTGACTTTAGGAATTCCAATGAACTGTTCATAATAGGTCTACTTAGTATCTTTGGTCTTGTTAATAATTTTAATCCAAAATGTAAAATCAACAGTTTCATCACAATCAATAGAAAGAATAATAACAGATCTTAAGCAATTGATGAATTTTTAGGCTACGTTTGGAGGCATTGTAAATGTACACTTTGATCCTACAATGAGACGGCTATGCTAACATTGTACAATAACATGGAGTGGAAGAAATGTGCTAATTATCCCACATTTACGTAACACCTATAGCATTGAATGATATACAATTAATGTTGAAGTGTGTGTGTGTGTATATATATAGTTACTAGGAAAAAAATCAAAAGTTTTGGTTAGTTGATTCTTGTAATAGCACCTAACAAATCTCAAGTTCAAATCCTATATAAGTAATTCATTCTCTTATTTTTAGGTTAAAACCTATTTTATACCAAAAATAAATACTAAAAAGAGAAGAAAATATAGTAAAAAATTCTAACTTTGGTTGTTTAATTTGTTATTTTTCTACTTTTGGTTTTTGTTAAAAAAACAAAATTAAATATGATTAAGATTATTCAACGTAATATATAGTAAAAGCCAAACCTAGAGCGTTCACCTATCCTTAGGTATCATTTAGCAAGTTTGGGGTTTGAATCCTTACATTTACCGCTTTCACCTATCCTTAGGCTATGACGTTTTTCTTTTGTAAAAGAAAAAAGTAAAACCATGCATTCTATTATTAAAAACAAATTATAACAATTCATTTTATTTATCAATAATATTATTTACTTTTTCCTTAAATGAAAGTAAAAATTTACAAGAAAAAAGAGCTTTGGAATAAAAAAGAAAAAAAAACTGTAGGGAAGTGCTTCTGCTTGATTCCTTTGAAAAATTGTAAATTTGCACTTTAAAATTTCCATCATGTCCCAAATTGAAAAAGCTTTTCAATTATGTCTAACTTAATGTTTCTTGGAATATCTTCATTTCTTAAAGCATGTGATAAATAAATATTTCAATGCTACATATATACTATAATTAAAAGTGATCCCATCTCATTGCATGACTAATTAGGGAATCGCTATCTTGGCTCTCTTAGCTTGTGACATGGCAAGCCAAGAGTTTTTTGTTTTTGTTTTTTTCGTTTTTGACTTTCCCTGTGGTAAGCTATGATTATGTTTTTTAAAAGCAAAAGAAAGAAAAAGAAAAAGGCAAAAAAAGAAAAAAATTTTTTGAGTGTTTAAAATATTATAAATTTTTATTTACATAAATTTTTACGTGTTAATTATGTATATTTAGATAAGTTTGCACATTTCTGATATGTTCATATTACTTGTCCTATCATGTTATATTTTAATTATTTTTCATATTATTTATGTTTTATATCTCAATCATCCCATATTTTACATAGTTTGTCATAATAATGAAAAGTCATCCTAAACTCATTTACTTGAGAATTGGATCATGGCACCAACTATGCGTTAATATAAATATTTTCTCGTAGCAAAGCATAGACATTTATATAGTATATATGATTTTGACTCTAGTATATATTATGTGCATTGCAACGAAATAAATTAGCACGTAAATATTATAAATTTTACATTAAAATTTATTTTATAATAACAAAATCATATAATGGTAATAAATAGATTTTAATGTAAATCATAATTTTATATTAGTAATTACTTACATTAATTAATTATTATAATTAAAGTCATTATTTGTTAATAACTAAACTAAATTAATGCTAAATACAATATATATGTCCAATGGGAGGGGCATTTAATATGTAATAGAAAAGGTTATTCTGCTTAGGCAAATATATTCATGGAATATACTTTCCTTTGATATTATTTTGCTTAATATGCACCTAATCATTTATATCTATAATATAAATAAAAAATATGAATGTAGTGAACATTTTGAACTGGCAAAAATTGTGATTATTATTCACTATATTTCTAATGCCACTATAAATTTCTTTTATTATTAATAAGATTTCTTCTAATTATAAGTAAAAATTTTAATTTCTTCGAAAAGCTTTTGTTCAGTGATTTTATTTGATAACAAATAAAAAAGAGTTAAAGGTTATATTGAATTGTTATATTTGTTATATTGAATTGTTATATTTTTAAAGTTCTAATTTGTTATGAATTTTTAAATAATATGAATTTATTTGATAAAAAAACTTAAAGTATTCATGAGAAAAAAATTAATTTTATTAAAAGGCTCCCTTAAATAAATTTATTTGATAATAAATTAAATAGATAAAATTTATTTGATAATATATAAATAAATTTGCATTTTTTATTAATCTTATAAAGTGAATTTATTTGATAAACAAAAAAAATTTAAATTTACATTAAATTTCTGTATCTTCATAATTTTACAATAACATTTAAACTAATAAACTTTATATTAATTGATATACTAAAAATAGTTAATTTAATAAATAGAACAAAGTATAAATGTTGTTTACTATTTTGTATCTTTAGAGTTTGAAGATATTGATATGATAATGAAAGTTATCCTTTACCTAATCCACTAATTGTATTTTAAGATTTAAATTCAAGATCTTTAAATTAAAATCTTAATTAACTATTAAAATATCTTTTTTTTGGATATATGGGACTTTATCACCATTATAAATTGTGGAAATGATTTCATGCACCTATACATGTATAAGTAGAATAATGCCTACAAATAATACAACAAGCCCTTAATTATAGATATATAGCATAGTGGGTGTGTTTTTGGGAGAAAAAACAATGTAAAATAAACAAAAAATCAATCTAGGGGTTAGTTCATCCTTGAATACCTTTAGATGGAATCTAATTGGACTTGAATGTGATAGATAATGTTAGGTGAAAAATTAAAAATAAAGGTCAAAATATTATCACTTCGAACTAGAAACTTAATCTAATTGATTCATGTATTATCTTTAAAAGGTGCCATCCAATAAGTTTTAAGGATAAATAAAAATAATAGTAAGTTTTCTTAGCATTTCTCTGTAGGAGTTCATGTGTCTTGCTTAACGTAAGAGTCAATATCTTAGGACTTCCTTTTAGAGACTTAGGATTTGTTTTATAATAGTAAAGTGCATAAGTAAAAGCTAGATTTGGATGATTTTTATAGGTGACACAAATCTTGATATGGAAGAATTATGGAAAAAATTGTGACTTATAGAGGAAGAGAACAAGGCCGTGGAAACATTTAAAGAGTTGGATCATGAAATGAATGAAGGATGATTATTTTGGCTAGTAGGGAAACTATGGACCAAAAATCCTTTCAATAAGGAAACAAAAATAGCAGCATTCAAATATGTTTAGAGATTAACGAAGGAGTGAAGATCATGATTCTTGATAAAAATCTCTTCCTCTTTACATTTTTTACCAAAGAAGATAAGCTTCAAATGCTAGATGTCAGCCCATGGAGCTTTGGTAGACATTTTTTATTTTTAATAGAGTATGAGGTATAATTAAGGGGTAAAGATTATACTTTTGATAATGCAGCATTCTAGAGTGAATCTATGACCTTCCTTTAATTGAATAAGAACATGGCCAGCAATGAAGTTCAAAAAGTAGTGGGGTTGGATCTAAATACAAAAAATGAGGGCTAGGGGAGTTTTATTAGGATTAGAGTTGAAGTGGATGTCAATAAGCTGATAAGCAGAGCCATAGTTGATGCAGATTAACTTGCAGCAACACCTATTTCCAACCACTCCTATAATCCTTTGCAAAAAATCAGAGGTCCAATGACTAGGGCAAAGACTAAACACGTAAAGCAAGCTTTGCAAAGATTAATCATGGAAATGCAAGAAAATGGGGCTATTCAAGATGAATCAGATATATTGTCAAGATTGATCACTTTTTCACGTTGTGTTAAGGGTGAAAAAATATGAAAAATAAAGCTTGGAGCCCAATTCGCATGTTCCAGATGAATAGACACCAATTTGCATGTATTCATGGCTTAATAAAAATATTAGTTTAGGATTTTAGATTTTTAATTTTTTGAATAAGAATTTGACTTTTCAATTTTAATTTGTTTAGATAATTCTTAATCAGATTATGATAAAGAATAGATTTTATCCTTATTGATTACTATTATGACTGTAATTAGGATTATCCTTGTTTAGTTAAGACTCTACAGATTTTAGGCCTATATAAGGCTGTCTCATTCATGTAACTCAGGAAGGCTAAATAAAAAATATATATATCTTGAGAGTTTTTTCACTTCATGAGAACTTCTTCTTTGCTCTTTAAACAAGAACTCAAATTGATCTTATCAAGGTAACATATGGTGATTAAGATTCTAATAACTTTAGTTTTAATTAGTAGGTTTGATTATGGTCAAGTTCTCTTCACTTGATTCTAGAGACGATCCTAAGGGTCTAATTCCATCCAATCAAGTTTTAGATTTTGTTTTTAGTCTAAGGTTCACATTATTTGGCATCAGAGCTTTGGTTTTTAAAAGTTAGGTGTAATCTATCTTTTATTCCATAATTTTATTATATTTTTATTATATTTAGTATTGTTCATTATTTATAAAAAAAGTGTTTTAGTGTTCAAACCTTTTTTCATCTTAAAAAAGGATTGTTATTACAACTTCATATTCGTATCTTACAAAAAATTCTGTGCTCCCTCCTTATTGATTTCTCTTCCTTCGATATTTCTTGCTGAATTCGTTTTCTTTGATATTTTTTGTTGATTTCACTTCCTTGATCTTTCTTATTGATCTTGTTAATCAAGGTTATAATAACTTTATTGTTGCTTGTTGTTTTGGTAAGATCATTGACAAAGTTCATTTTAAGGGGCTTCAAAGAGGGACTTAAGTAGTAAAAGGCAAGAAAGGTGAGAATATCATTAATTAAAGCCAAAATTGAGTGAAACATGAGTGAGTAAGTAACTAATCTTGAGTGTAAAAATGTAAAAGAGTGTGTGATGAAAACCAATTTATTTTATTCTTATTTTTTTTATAGATTTAAAACAAGAGCAGTAGAGAAGATAATGATAAAACTGATATCAAGTTATTTATGAAGTCTATCCAAGACCAATTCAAGCTTCTAAACATGAGATTAGATAATTTAGAATCCCCATTTCATCTTAGATCCTCTAGACAACACATGGTTAAAGAGGAGGAAGAGGAGTATTCTTGTTATGGTGAGAGTAGTTCTAGGAAGGATAAAAAGACTGTTTCAAAACAAGATAGCAATTTAGGTAGTATTAAGATGAAAATCCTCTCTTTTTAAGGGAAAAATGACCCTGAATTATACTTGGAGCAAGAGAGGAAGGTAGAACATGTTTTTGATTATTATAATTACTTTGAGGAGAAGAAGGTTAAACTAGCACTAGTTGAGTTCATAGATTATTCTAATATTTGGTGGGATCAATTTGTGATTAATAGGTGTAGGAATAATAAGAGACCTGTTCTATCATGGGAAAAAAATAAAGGTAATGATGAAGAAGAGGTTCATACCTAGCCATTACTATAAGGACTTGCTTTGAAAGTTGCAAGGGCCAACTCAAGAATCCATGACTAGGAGGATTACTATAAAAAGGTGGAGATAGCCACGATTAAGGCTAATGTAGAGGAAGACCATAAAGCAACAATGGCTAGATTCATTCATGGTTTGATAAAGGACAACTAATGTGATGGAATTGCATCATTATGTGGTGATAGAGAATTGTTGTATAGAGCTACAAAGTGGAAAGGCAATTGAAGTTTAAAAGCACTTCCAGATATGGTTAGGCTTCTAACTCTTTATGGAAGTCAAATTGGCAAAATAATAAAGCTACCTCAAAACGTAAAAAAATGAAAAGGTAAATGATTTGGTTAATGTTTGCAAAGGCAAGATCAAAAATAAATCATCTTCTGATCATCTGATGTTAAGTGTTTCAGGTGTCAAGGATTTGGGCATATTGTTTCTTAATATCCAAATAAAAGGACTATGATTGTTATGTATAATAGTGACATAGAAAGCGTAAGCTCGAATATGATGAAATGCCACCATGGGAGGATTATAGTGATATTAACTTTAAAAAATCGGTGCATTGAGATATGCTCATTACTAGGCATGCTTTGAGCATATAGCCTAAGAAAAATGGTGATGAGGTACAACGTGAGCATATCTTTTATACTAGGTGCTATGTGAATTGCAAGATATGTAGTATGATTATTGATAGTGGTAGTTGCACTAATGTTGTTGGTACTTTGATGGTTGGAAAGCTAAATCTGCCTACATTAAAGCATGCAAGACCATATAAGCAGTAATAATTGAATGATTGTGGAGAAGTTAAGGTGACAAAGCAAGTGTTAGTTGCATTCTCTATTGGCAACTACAAAGATAAGTTCTTGGTGATATGGCACCAATGCATGTTTGTCATCTACTCTAGGGGCATCCATGGCAGCTTGATTGTAAGGTTATTCATGATGGGTACAAGACTAGATATAGTTTTGTAATGAATAACCAAGTTATTGTATTAACACCTTTCAAACCATTAGAGGCATATGAGGACTAGATTAGGATGGTTAAAGGGTCCAAGATGAAAGAAAAAAAAATGAGTGTACAAGAAAAAAAGAGTGATATAAAAAGTGAATGTGTGCAAGAGAGTAAAAGAGCATGGTAATATGCAATAAAGAAAAAAATTTAGAATGTAAAGAGCTTATCTTTAGGCTAAGGTTTACTAAAGAGAGGTTTTAAGCATGTTTTTAGGATGTGGGGTCCACGAGTAAGACTGACTATGGTGCCAAAAGTTATTCTTGGTTTTTTGGCATGAAACAAAATTCTTGCAAAGTTTCATCTTTCCAAGCAATACTAGGAAATCCTGTTATTAGTTCTATTCATTTATCAAGCACTATCAATTAAATGATAAACATGATGCAACATGGGATGTAAGAATTACAAAAGGACCTTGTAAGAAGCCAAGTGATTGTATTTCATTTAAAAGAAAAAAAGCTACAAGTTATAACAAATTATAGGATCACAAAGAATTTTAAGATACAAAGAGTTGAGAGGGGTTTTCCTCGCCATTTAACCCTTGGTGCTTATGAGACGAGTCTTTTACTGAGTGTCTTTGAAAACTTTTCTCAAGCAATTAATCTTTTTGGTGTTGGCCGACTCATAAAAAGATTCTTCAAATTATCCTATGGTGGGATAAAGGCATTGAGGTTATGCAGTTTTCATTTTTTGGGTGTAGGCAAGGATAAAATTTAGTAGAATGGGTTGGCATAGAATAGGTGAATTAGGTTATGATTTGATGTCTTGATTGGGGTTATGAGTATGAGGTGAGTTCAGGTCTTAGCTGGTGATAGTTTAGGCTTGATCTAGTTCGAGTAAGGGAGAGTTTGGTCATTTAAGCCGCTCTTTTG
>JBBYHO010104295.1:4937-16136 GCA_038382025.1 Adansonia gregorii | reverse complement strand
CCATTTTCCTTGAGCATCTTTACAGATTGGGAGAATTTATTTGAGTACTAAGTCACATTCTTGGGACTGACGAGGATGGACTTTTTTGTCATAGGCTCTTATCATGCGCTTTTGATACATCTAGTTATAACAGATGGCTTTCATTCTTTTCTCCTTGATAAGATTGACTGCTCCGATCGGTTCTTGACGCATTCAGCCTCTTCAAATTATGATTCCATCAATGCTCTAAGTGAGGGGCTTTCGACCTTCATAGGTAGGGCAACCTCATGCCATAAACCAAGGAGTAAGGGGCTTTCATTCTTTTGTTTATGATTTTATGTCTATGAAATTATTATATTACCTTTTGTCTTACTAACACATTTCCTTTTTGTAGCGACCCTAGAGCATTCATATTTAAAAATTTTTTTCAAAAAAATGTACAAGTCAATGTTTTGTGTCAGTATCTCTTTAGTGCCTAACATGAAATATCTAAATTTTTAAAATTTAATCCTAAAATTATTTTTTTCAAGGAATCCAGATACTCCTCGTGCCTCCACGATGCATAAGTGATGTAAAATTTTCTATCAAAACTTGGATTTACAATTTCCATAAAAAATCATGCATTAAAGGGGATTATATCTAAATAATGATAAAATGGAATAGATTAGTTCGAATTAAAGCAACATATAGTTAGCGGGTACGGATTTCAGGCGTCATAGGGGTACTAATCTTTCCCCACGCTTAAGTAACTCCCAAACCCAACCAACGAATCTTTAGACCTTATAGACCTTGAAATCTATGTTTTGATTTTCGTAACTCAAAATATTGTTTTCAATAAGCATTCGATCATGCCTAGCCCAAAATGGTTAAAGGTGACTCCAAATTTATGGTTATTTCACAATGACTTTTTAAGACTAGTTGGATGAATGATTCATCTAACAGTCACTCTCCCCTTCATATTATCATGCCTAAACTAAATCTTGACTAAGGGATAACTCAAATGCTTAGACCAAACACCATATATTTTAAGTTGAGTGTGCTCCCATTTTGGATTGTCTGAAGTAAGCAGGAAAACATGAAGAGGGTATATGGTGATAGCTTAGCGACTCCCTTGGGGATCGGATTTAAAGAGTTAAGCTTATGACTAGCTCTATCTCACTCAATTCTTGGCTTTCTTAAATTCCATCATTATTTGATTATAATTCGCTTTCACATTTGTTTACTAACTTTTTATCTTTCATGGTTTTTGCCCTATAATCGCGAGGGACTATTTTGTTCTCAAATAAATATTGACTGGAATAAGTATGATACTATAGGAGTAAAACAAAAGGTTTGGTTGTTTACCTAACACACACCGTGCACTTACATGTGCATTAGATTCCAACAAAACACCATGGTAAGGTTACGATCCTAATTACTAGGAGGAAATGAGCCATCCGTCTTCGTGAGTATCCCTCTGCATAGGCATGGCAAGGCCTTTTAGGTGTAAATTACCTATGTCTCTTGTGAGTACTCCTTCGTATTTGCATACAAAAATACATCTACTAGATTAAACCCATTCCACTAAACCCTTGATGGGCCAAGGATCAAGGTGCCTCAATTGTCCTTATCGGACGAATGAGCTATTTATATGCCAATTTTGGCATCCACATAACCCTATATTGAACCCTATGAGCTAAACCATGTCAAACTATGCCAAAGTGCTTTAGGATAACCCGAAGAATAAGGTTCCTTAGGGAAACACTTCTTATCTTTACTCTTATTCACGATGTTATGCAGGCAATAATAGGCATTGTCGCCTACATTTGTTATTTTATTTTTTGATCATTTTTAGGGTATACCATTATATTTTATGGCTAATCCTCTTTAATAAGTGGGTGGTGACAAACGAATGCTACCAATAATGCCATTTGTTGCCTTACAAATCATATTTGACCAAAATAAGCTAGTATGTTGTCCAGATAACTGCTAAACATGCACCTATCATAAGTGGTGATAAACAAATGTCACTGTTTAATTGGTCAGTCTTGTCCTTGCAATGTGCGACCTTGCTAAAGGCAATTTTAACCTGGATATGCCGTTATGCTATTCGATTGTTATCAATTATCGTGCCCACCCCTAGGCATCATACGCCTATTATCAAGGCAATTTCTATGATGTATTTTCATTGTGATTTTTATATTTACCCTTATTTTTGCAATTATTACTTTGTGCAGTCACTAATTTGTTTTCTTTATTTTTTTGATGCATGCATTATTTCATCATAATCATTATTATTATAGGACAAGTGGCCAATAGTTCAACGTTTATCAAGGGATGTCTTTCATGAAGGAATAGTCCACTTTAGATTTAAAGCCTTTTAAGGAAGTCTGAGCATGGTTCAAGCATCGGCAGCATAAAGGTGGGGATGTTCTCAAACCCTAGTATGTCTCAACAATGCATGAAAAGGTCAAGATAGGGTACTGTTACAATGATTGGTAGGATCTGAAGTGTGTATTGATGAATTAGGATAATACCAAGAGGGTATTATTCATGAAAAGATACGAAGACATAGCCTTTTTGCTTTAGGCCTATTTGGATGTTGGTCTGTTGCAAGTGGTAACTCAGTTTTGAAACCTAAAATATCGATGTTTCACTTTCAATCCTAAAGATATTATGTCCCAAAGTTGATGAATACACTATGTTACTCAATATTAAGAGGGCTAAGACAGATAGAATATACTGTAAGGCTTTACATCCTCTAAATTTCAAGAAAAGATTAGCTCAAATTCTCGGGTCAATAGAGCCCTAGATTAAAGATCGTATCAAGATAAAAAGGAATAGTGAGTGTATTTCATGGGCCAGTTTGAAAGAAGCAATGGCGAGTTCCAATGATATTCAAAAAGTTTAAGATATCTATGCTCTGGCGATCTAGGGTCTAATCATATTTTCAAAAATGTTAGGCTATACTGAAGCTATAGTAGTAGATCTCTTTTCTTGATTATGTTGCTACATTATTCTTGTATCGACCATTGTTGTTGAAACTATTTGAGGTTTTAACTTTTGTAAAAAGATGGGTACGAGTTACTTCATTGCATGCGCAACATTTTTCCATATTTGGCTTGTCAATCACTTTTGCTTTGAATGAAAGAGGATATCATACAACTTTTTACCTAACTTCAGCCTTATCTCCAAGGTCCTTGAGAAGGAATGGCCCCAAGACAAGTTTAGAGAGTAATGGATCCAAAAATTCTAGAACCTCAAAGGAGGAGAGGTAACATGGAAAGCCATTTGCCTTTCAAGATAGACAATCATATATTGATGTGGAGATTGTAGTTGTGTACCGTTTATGGGATTATGAGCAAGCACTAGTTACACACCCCCATAATTTTAGTGTTAACAATTTATTTGCTTTGTCCAAGACTTAAAGTAATGGGGTTTCAATTATGGTGAGCCTAATTACAAGCCAAAAGTTCAGACAACTTTCCATGCTTGGAAACAAGCCTGTTGCATGGAGGGTATTGAGAAGAAGTAGTATGACCTTGGGATATGACAAATAGAGGATCCGTCGCATCAATGAATCCTTACCTTTATTTGCTATTGGAACATCATAAGTATCAAGTGATGAATTTCCTTTTGAGATTAAATTGCTCAAGTGTGACTTTGAACAAGAAAAGATGACCTTTGCTAAGGAAATTACTTGCTTAAAAGAAGAGAAAAGCCAATTTGAGAGGAACTTTACCTTCTGATGGTAAGGTGAACATGGTTATCAAAGAGAAAAACCACCTCAAGGAGGATATTAAGAGTTTAAGGAAAGATTATGTGACCCTTAGTAAAGCAAGCAAGTTTCGATGCCTTCGTAATTCATAAGTTGAGTGGGAGGTAGAAATTGCTCCTATTAAAAAGAAACTACATCAATGTAAAGAAGAAACTGGGGTGAATAGGGAAAAGCTTGTTTATAACCTGTGGCTTTGCATTAACTTACCGAAGGAAGAGTGGATGGCTAGAAGCTCGAGTCTAGGATTTAAGAGTAAATCAGGTTGAGAATGAGACACAGACACTTGAAATTCAAGATTTAGAGTGTAAACACCTCATTTTGTCCGAGCTTGTTTTTAGCATCCTAGGAGTTAGGTAAAATATCAAAAAATAAAAATAAAAGCTGAGGGATGACTATCGCGTGCCATGTCACGGGGCACTATTAAGTGACACGGCATTGAAGAAAATTTTTTTTGGGAAGGTCTAAAATGCCTATGGGCTGTATTAAAAAGAATGTAAAAATGACGCATCAAAGGCCACTTTTCATGGTGTCACCAAGGTTATTCAAATGAATACACAAATCAATGACTTATTGTTTATGACCAAGTTAAGGTAAATTGGGAAGCCACAGGTACATACAAGTTATATTGGGGGTGCAAGTATTGATACAAGGCTTTTACGGTGCGAAAAACTTGAATATTCACATGTAGTATTGATAAAAGAAGGTTTAGTATCGATGCCCAAGGTGTGGTATTGATTCTTAGCATGTTTCTATCTATACAGACCTTGGCAGTAGCCAAAGTTATGATTTTTGGCAAAATGTATCGATAGACAAGCATGAGTATCGATACAAATCCATGGAGTATCGATACTAGCCTTTAAGTCTCGAGATAGAAACATTTTTTGCTTTTAGTATTGATATATAACTCTTTATATCGATACTCAAGAGTAAAAAGTATCTTGTGTATCCATACAACTTTTTTGTATCGATACACTAAGGCATTTTTACCTAGTTAGAGCCATTTTTTAGCCTTTGAAAACCCGATTTAAACATGTTTTTGCAGCAAGGAACTATCATAAAACATTGCAAACCTCAACTATGGGTTCATTAACGGATTCTAACAAATTTTTGGAGTCTAAACAATTAATGACAAATGTCACTTTCATGAGATATATGGGTGTAAGAGGGTGTGGGAGGCATATCTCCAGTTACAGGCTATCACAGCCTTTCTTCCTTCTTGCTCAGCATGGCAGAACCAATAAGAAGAGAGTCAACTCAGCATGGCAGCTGGAGATGTCCACTGGTGCAGAAGAGAAAAATCAAAAGTGCCTTTTGCATTGTCCTCTAAAAGTAAGGGCTGAGCATTGAATCAAAAAAAGAACACTACTAGCTATCTCTGAAAAAAACTTTTAGCCATAAAAAATAACTCTCCAGCAATCCTAAAAAAGTCTCCATTTATTCCTATAAATCTTCCAACAATTTCAGCTTCAAAAGTTCACCTAAACACTGTTCCATTGCCTTTCACCCTCAACTAACCTCTATTCTCATAGCTCTCTAAAACCACCACCACAACACCTTTAAAAACTCAACCTTTTTACATATTTTCATCCTCAAAACACCCCTTCGGCAACCACATTAATAGAAAGCTCCTTTCTTTCACCCTTTTCTTGCTAAATAATAGGAAAAAGAGGGAAGGGACTAAGCTTAAAGTTACTGCTTTAAAAAAGAGGAAAGCTCAAGCTTTTGCTAGTATATTTTTTTACCTTGTTCTAGACATTTTCTATTTTGATCAGCCATTTCATTTTAGTGAACCCTTCATGTTGCCACATGCCTCCTAATACTTCCATGCATCGTTGTTGCATTAGTTATGGTAGTCTTAGAATCTTGATAACCCTCTTGACACTTTGATGTTGTTAGATACATAAACTCATCCAGCTTCATTTTCATCACTATACAGCCTCTTTTCATACACCTTTTTGCCAGTTCCTTCCATATTCAAAAGCCTATTTCATATTTAAATGGTCACTTTAATATGTCTTAGTATGTTCAAATATTTTTCTTGTGTTCTAAGGAGGCTCATGAAATAATTATGCTGTCTTGACAACTCCAACATCCACTTATTTGTATAAACATGTTTATATCATCTCCATGCACCCTATTTGCCATCTTCTTGCATTTGTGTTACCTATTTCTAGGTTAAAATGTCATCTTTGTTTGTTTGCATGTTTAATCCAAGTTATCTTTGTATATGCTGCATTTTGTTCATGATATCTCAATTAAAATGCTTGCTTGTCTCTTACAAACTAATTTTTAGAAACTTCCCCAAGTTAAGTTCATGTTACCTTCAATAGATAAAGAGTAACATGTACTTAATGTATTCATCAAATTGGTCTCCTAATCTTGAGGGCAAATCAACCTTTTAGTTATTGATTCATGGTGAAATAAGTTCATTTTTCAAAAAAAAAGGAAAAAGAAAAAGAAATCCTTCTTAGTATTAATCCTTGATATTGAGTCTCGTGTTCCTTTTTATGAAATAGTCAACGGGTTGTTCCATCACCCCAAACTACTTTGGGTTATGAAATGAACTTATGAAGCCCGTGTTACTTTCTGTCACGGACATTCAAACATCCTAGACTCGAGCCTATCTTCAAAAAACTAGAATATCGAATAATCCCCTTGTTTTTGCTTTGGTAGCACTGTAGTTTGAATTTAAGAAATCGTTTTTGAACCACAAAATATTTCCTTTGATCTTTCTAATAATTTTCCTTTAAAGAGCATAAAATTCCTTTTCTAACGGTGCCTTATTTGGCCTCGATTCATCTCAAATGAGGGAGTTATGGTTTTTCGAACCTTTGCTATCCGAAACCTTTGGAACCAACATGTAACATTCTATTTTGGGCCATTACGACCCACCGTTGATTTTTATGAAATTTCCAAATAATTTTCTCAAAAAATTCACAAACTTTCCTTTTCGGAAGGATATTATCTACAATCTAACAATCCCAGATAAACTTAGAATGAGTTTTCGAAATCTATCATGCCCTTTTAATTGTACATGCTGCCAATGTTGAGACAAACCTAACTTCCAAAATTAATTCTGCCTAGAAAGTGATTTTTTAGAAAATTTGGAATATTTTTATATTAAACTTTGTTGATTGACCTTTCCAATGGTACCTCACTTACCCCCTGAAGCTTTTGGATGTATCCAAAAAAAAGTCAAAAACAGAGATGGCACGATATTGTCCCTTATTTTCAACCTAATTCTCGAATCTCCTTTTATCGAGATGTTCGAATGTCTTGAAATGCACCCGTTTAGTCTCCCTCACAGCACCAACCTTTTTTGCTTGATCAAGGTTAAAATACAAAAAAAAAAGAATAAGATTTCATATTAAAGTTTTTGCTACTAGAGATACTCCAACTCCACTACTCAAAGGGATGCTTCAAACCTGTTTTTTAATCAAAGTTTAAATTTTGTCCTTGTTCCTAAATGTTTTCCTAACTTTGGGGATACTTCAACCCTAATACTGCAAGAGGATACTCCAACCCTATTTTTTAAAAAAATTAAAATTTTTTTCTTTATTCCTAATTTTTTTCATAACTTTTTTTTAGAGAACACTCCAACCCTACTTCTCCGAGAAGATAATTCAGCCCTGCTTTACCTCAAAAACTTAAAATTTTCTCTCTTTCAGATGCCTCAAATAGTTTTGATAAAAATTGTTTCTATTTTTCAAATTACAACAGACTAGTCTCTAAAATTCTCATCCGGGTTATTCTTCAATAGTCGAAGGCAATTATGAGATACATTTTAATTGCCCCTCTTTTTTATGTTCTTTTATTTGTGATTGCTTGTTTATGATATTATTATATTTCTTATTTTTTGCTTCACGACTTGTTTCCTTTTGTTGTGTTATTATGCATTCATATTTAAAATTCATTTTCTAATGAAATTTACAAGGCGGTGTTTCGTGTTGGTACATCTTCAATTACTAATACAAAACACCCAATTTTTAAAATCTAATTCGGAGATCATTTTCATAAAATATCCATATGTGCCTCACATCTTCGAGGTGCGTAGGTGGTCTAATTTTTCTTCATAAAAAACCACAAATTCAGATTTTTCAAAACTTCATGCATTAAAGATGATTATATTTAAATAGAGACCAAATGGAACCGATTTAAACGAGACCAAAGTGAGATATAGTTAGCAGGTATTGATTTTTAAGGGGATACTAGTCTTTCCTTGCACGTAACCAACTCTTGAGCCCAACCAATGAATCTCTGGACTTTTTAGACCTTGAGATTAGTGTTTTAAGTTTCATAATTCGTAATATTGTTTTTAATATGTGTTTGATCTTGCCTAGCCTAAAATGATCGGTAGTGACTCTAAGTTTATGGCCACTTGATGCTGGCCATCTGGGTCTAGTTGGATAAGTGACTCGTCTGACGGTCCTTATCCTCTTTATATCATCATGCCTAATCCAAATCGCAATAATGGGATAGCTTAAAGGCTCAACCACAACCAATCATCATTTATTTGTAAATTGAGCATGCTATACCCTTTGGATTATTCAAAGTTTTAAGGGCTGAGCATGTAGTGACATAGAGCATTCTCTTCAAGCTTGACAAGCTAGGTTGATGAATTAGTGAGAGCTTTTGAATAACAAAAGCAAAAATGGCTCCAAGTGGTTAATCACACATGCCAAAATTATCAAAACCACCATCGCCATCTCACCTAGCAGATTCAAGTAGCCTAGTTGGAGGCTGAGAACATGATGGACGTAGCTTGATCTTTGACATGATATCATGCCTATCAGAACCCATGAATAAGAACTATTGTATTTTATGGAAATTATGATCAAGCAATGTAATTGTGTCAAGCATTTTTTATTGTAATTGAGTATAATTAGGATATTTTCTTACTTTGATCAAAGATCCTATTAATAAAGTCCCTCTCTAAGTTTGATTGTCTCAGTTGCATTTGCACAGTTGATCTAATTCTTTTACTACTTTATGCAGTTATGTTAATTAATTGCATACTCATCTTTATCTTATTAAACATGCTCATGGCACATAACAAAAGTCTAATTCAGTAATAATCTAAAGTGAAAATGCTCTAAAACATGGAATCTACAGTTCATCATCGGTATAACACTCATAATTAATGGAAAGTAATGGAAAATGATCCCTAAGCTCGCATTGAGAAACTTGAACTCATATATAAGGAGTCTCAAGAGTAATCACTCTATAGGAATAAAGAACTCCAAGCTTAGATTGTGGAATTGACTATTCTATTGTTCGAAGCTTTGAAAAAAAAAGGGGAAACAAGCATAATCAAGACGAGAATGAGTCAATTGATCCCAAAAGCAACTTGAACGGTGGTATTAAAGCCATAAATGCTTAGGAAAGGGCACTGAATGGACAGCATCCTCTAGCAAAAAATATTCATGAACTTAGCCATTCATTTACATCAAACCTGCAGCAGCATCCCATCTAGTCCAAAGATCTCAGGGTGAGGGCTTTTCACCAGCAAGGCTAATAATTATAGATCTCGATAAACAAATATAACCAAAAAAAAACAAAGAGATCTTAAAAAAATGATAAAGGCTTAAACAAGTATCAGTCATTGGAATAACAGTTTTGGGTTGTCGAAGGAAGTGACAAATTTAGGATTGTAAATACAAAATCTTTAGGACTAGTTTATGGTGTCATCATCCTATGTAAATTCAAAGTGTCAAATTTTAAAAAGAATAATGGGACTACAAACCCATAGCATACATCTACATGTACTACTGTAAGATAGTCGAGTATGAAAAGAACAAAAAGCTAGTGATTCACCACTTTCATAATAGTCTAATTGGGGCAACTATTCAATGGTATATAGGGCTTGATCCTATAAGAATTTAGACATAGGCAGATTTAGCTCGTGCCATCCTTAATCAATGCAAGCACGTGTTTGACTGGTCTCCAGATTATCTCTCCCTTATGAATACTGAAAATAAAGCCTCTAAGAGCTTCTGGCAATATGCTTAGAGGTGGAGAGAGGTAGCAGCTTAAGTTCATCTTCCTTTAATCAAGAAAAAGATAATCAACTTTATTAGCACTTTGCAAGCTTTCTAGTATGAAAGGTTCTTGGGAAATGCCATAAAAAATGTTGCTGATATGATCATATCGGGCAAAATGATCGATAACACTATCAAAAGTGGAAGATATCCATCAAAAAATTATCTGGGTTTATCAAAAAGTAAACAACTAAGAGTAAGGAGAAAAAGGTGAATGCTATTAGCAAAAGTCATACTAGTTTTAATTGAAATCCATATTGGCACAGCATATGTATATCCTAAACATATTGCTTCTAGGTTTTAACCTCTACACATCGATATCACAATTAGTCCATTCTACTTGGATAGTTTTTTTAATAAGCTTTGTGACAAATCTTGTTCTAAACATAGCTCAAAGTGCATAATCCTTTGGTGCAAATAATGCAAGAGCTCCAAATACTCAACAAGCACCTTGAGAAAGGGAACTTTAAGCCACTTACTTACTCTTGCAAAGAAATTTATTTCCATCTATTGGTAGGTCAGCTAGTGGCCCTAGTATTCACGAACCCAGGATCACTTCCATACCTTAAATGGTACAATGAAAATGCGTATGGTGAGTATCACGCATGGGCATAAGGCTATTCTATTGAGAATTACACCTCATTTAAAAGAAAGTTACAAAAGCTATTTGAAAAGGTTATGATTAAGGTCGAACAAGGGCCTAGACCTAACATTAGAGCCAATCCACTTCCTAATCATACAGAGCTAACAGTGAATATCATGATCAAAGGGAAAAAGATGTTAGCTCAAAAAAAGCATTAAAGTAGTTAAAACCTCAATGAGTAAGGCATGGCAAGCTTTTGTGAAGGTAGGAATAATGTTGGGTGTTGAAAAGCATAATACAAAAGCCATTGAACCATTCTGTTGCCACTGCAGTTAAAGGTAAAGTCTGTAACACTACATGTTTTTCCTAGAGGTGGTCTGAGGTATGATGGATCGATTCAAAATTGAGTTCTATGAGGAGCTTGATGAGTACATATGTCCATTATTAATACCATAGATAAAGAGAGACCTATCGTCAATCGGGTTTCAAGGTGTTTCTCTCTTTTAAACATGGAAAAATGAGCTAACAAAAGCTTCAAGCAATATGCTCAGAGGTAGATGAAAAAGGTTACCCTGATTCTTCCCTTATTGATAAAGAAAGAAATGATTGTTAGATTTATTGGCGCATTATAAGTGCCTTATTATGAGAAGGTAGTGAATAGAATCCCAAAGAGCTTCGCGGATGTAGTCATATTGCATGAAACAATTAATAAAGCCATAAAAAATGACTCAAGCAAGAGAGATACCTTCAAGGGCAAAGGGAAAGAAAAAATGAAGGCCAGATAACAACCAAAATCGAGCATTAAAGCCAGTTCATCTTAAACTTATGCTAAGTTACTTATG
>JBBYHO010104080.1:0-43552 GCA_038382025.1 Adansonia gregorii | reverse complement strand
TGTAACGATACGATCAAGGTTTTTAGACCAAATGTATCGATACATTATGCAATTTATCGATACATGCAGGCCATTTTCACGGTCCTGGTATTTTTGACTCATCCACCATTGATACAAAACTCAATTTTAACTTATTTCTTTGCATCATGAAAGATTAAAACACATATCATATTACGAATTTAGACTTTTGAATTAATTATAACATTTTTTTGAAGTCTAAATTGGATCAAAAAAAGGTCAACATCACATGATAACCTTACCCCCTAGCTTGTTAACCAATATCACCACTAGCCACCCTATTTGTTGGAAAAGCATTTAAGCATTTGAACTAGCCACCCTATTCCCATCACATTGGCAGCAAGCTTCCTTCTACAACTGCCCTATAGCCACCATGCTGACATCACCTTTTCTCGCTTGAGAAATGGCCAAAAACACCTCCAATTTGGCTCCAAAAGGTTGGTATAAATGGACCACTTTTATCTCAGTAAAGAAGGGTAGATTCGAACTCATTTACATTTCCAAAAACATATTCATACACCAAGAAAACCAAATTTCGTAAATCTTCACCCACCACCCAAAAGCCCCAAACACTTACTTTCAACCACTATACACTTTAAAAATCACCCTCATCCATACCAGAACCAAAACCTTATTATTTTTTTCTTTTTTTTGCTTGTTAACAGCAAGGAAAATAGGGAAATTCAAACCATCTCTGCTGCTACTATTTGGCCAAAGTTGAAGTTTTATTGGTATAACTTCTGACTCTATCACTTATATTTTTATTTTTCAGCCTCTTCATCATTATAGTGAGCTCTCCACGTTTTTATCACCCTCTTAGGATTATCATGCATTATTGCAGCATTTGGTTGTGATAGTTTAAGATTTAGATGCCTTAATGCCCCTTTTATGAGCAAAATGCCTCATTTCATCCTCATTAGTTTGATATCTCTTGCTCATGCATTTTCTGCCATGTCCATGCATCGTATTATCCTTAATCCATGTATGAATCATTAGTCTAACACACTTCAAGCATATTTACACATTAACTTGCATGAATCATTGTCATTTTTAGCATCCATAACATTTTCTTGCCAAAGTGCATAACACTTTATTTGTTTATGCCATTAGTAAAATTAGCATCCCCATTCATGTTATAGGCCATCCTCTTGTATGTTTGTTTTCAAAATTTATGTTTGATGGCTGATAAAAACTAATTTTTGAAACCCCCAAGCCAAGCATGTTAACCTCGACCAATGAGGATTAGCATGGACTTAGCATTTTCCTTAAAGCTAGCAAAATATCTTGGAGAAAATTAAGTTTTCCAAATCTGGAAGCTTGGTTAAACAAGCTGAAATCTTTTAATTTTGAAATGAAAATGGTTTTACAATTATTCCCTAAGTGTTTGTGCCTTTTTCTTGAGTCAAAACCTTGAGTGGTGCGATTAACGAGCTGTTTCATCATCTTAAAAAACTCCAGGGCTACACAAATGAGCTTATGATGCTCATGCCACTCTTTTCCTTCAGTTATAGATATTCAAATGTCAATAACTTGAGTCTAGACCCGTAGACATAAAAAAAAGAGGAGAGATATCCCTTGCTTTGTTTTATCCCCCGCTGGCAGCATAGCTGTTCCAAATTGAAAAATTATTTTAAAATCCCAAACGATTTTCAGTCAATTTTATGACTTTTCTCTAAAAGTGTGTCAAAATACTTTTAAAATGAGGACTTGTTCATCCTCGGATCAGTCTGGATGAGAAAGTTATGATTTTTCAAATCTAAACTGTCCAAAACCTCTAGAATCCAAACATGAGTTATGGTTAGGCCATTCAGGCCCACTAAATGAATTTTCAAAAATTTTCAAACATTTTTCCTAAAAGATTCATAAAATTCCTTTTTCAGAAAGGCATCACTTGATTTTTTTGACACTAAATAAGTCTGCAATGATTTTTCAAGTTCTGACACACCTTGTCCCTCATATGCTCTACCAGCAGCACGTTCAATCCGAACTTGAAAATTTATTTTCCAAGAAAATGACTTTCTAGGGTAGTGGGAATATTTTTAGGATGACCCTCATGAGTTACCTTTATAATACCATCTTGTCCATTCTCTAAATCCTTCAAATCAATTTAGAATAAATTCAGGAAGCAAGATAGCGTGATGTTGTCCCTTGTTTTTGGTTTTGGTCAAAATTGAGGAGTTGTCTTGAATTTTGTCTCAAGATATTCGAATGTCTACATGTCAACTCGATTAGACTTGAGAATATGCTTTGATCTCCCATAGGCTCGTATCAAGGCGCAAACATATTTTACATCTTTACCATCCTCATTCACAATAATTTCTTTCACCAAAAGTCATCCAAATGCTTACTCATCTTCTAAATCACAAGGTTTTATCAACTTAATTTTTCTAACTCGACTTCATTACAAAGTGTTAGATATGTCACTTTCAGGGATACTCCAACCCCTTTTTTCGAAATTGTCAACCTTTAAAGAATCTTTCTTCCTCAAAATTATTCATCATCCACAGGGATTTTCAACCCCATCTTTTCGAAGGGATACTTCAATCTCATCTTTTTAAGGGGATACTCTAACCCTATCTTTCAATTGCAATTAAATTCTTCTCCTTCCCAGATTTCCATGAATATGTCAAATAAATCTCATTTAATCAAGAAATCTAGTTTCATCTCAAAAATTATCAACTCAGTTATTCCAAGATAATCGATGCCGATAGCAAGATAAATTCCAATAGTTCACCCAGTCTCTTGATAATTGCATTGAATGATCCATGTTATGTTATTTCATTTACTATCTTACTAACATGATTTCTTTGTGATGATTATTTGCGTTCGTGTTTTCAAAACGTTTCCAAATAAAATTAAACGTGATATTTCATGTGGGTATCTCTCCAATGCTCAAAGTGGAACATTCCATTTTCAAAGTAAAATCCAAAGGTCATTTTTATAAAAAATCTCTATATTCCCCATCACTCTAGGGCGTATATGAGATTAAATCTATTTCAAAACCTAAATTATTTCTACAAGCTTTATGCATTAAAAGGGCTTATATCGAAATAATGACATGTTAAGATCGAAAGAATCAAGACCGAGGAAAACATAGCTAGTATGGTACCGATTTCGGGCATCGCAAAGAGGTTCGTACCCCATCATGCGTAACCAACTCCTGAACCTAAACAATGAATCTTTCCATTACGTAGACCATAAGATTGATGTTTTAAGTTTTATAACTCAAAACATAGGTTTCAATAGGCATCTAATCATGCTTAGCCCTTAATGATTAATGGCGACTCCAAGCATTAGCCATTTCATGATGATCATCTGAGACCAATAAGATAAGCAATTCATTTTATGATTCTTTTCACCGTACCACAAGTCAAGAATATGTACATTCTTATCCTTATCACATCACCAAAGAATAATCTCAGTTAAGAAGACATTTCCAGGTTAGGAAAATATTTTAAGTCAACGCACCCATAGATCCGCGAGGATCCACCTAGGGGTACATCGTAACAAATAGAACAAACTTTGATACTCATAATAATCTTCAGTCTTATTATTATGGGCACTATAATCATGTTCTCCACATTGGGATAGCGATGTGATGCTTTGGATTTGCAAGAAAAGCTTTTTTCTCCACCATTTTCCTTACAATCAAAGTTCATTTGTGAAATGAGATAAACTTTGAGACTCATAACAATCTCTATTTTTTTGTTATGGGCACTACAATCATGTTCTCCTTATTAGGATACACGATACTGATGAATAAAATTTACAAGAAAATCTTTTCTTTCCACCATTTTCTTTATAATCAAAGTTCATTCGTGAAATGAGACAAACTTGGATACTCATAATAATCTCCATTCTTATTATTATAGGCACTATAATCATGTTCTCCACATTGGGATACACGATATTGTTACTTTGGATTTGCAAGAAAAGCTTTTCTTTCCACTATTTTCTTTATAATCAAAGTTCATCCATGAAATGAGAGAAATTGGATACCCATAATAATCTCTATTATTTTCGTTATTGCCACAACAATCATGTTGTCCACATTGGGATACATGATATTAATGCATTGAATTTGCTAGAAAAGCTTTTCTCTCTAGAATTTTTCTTATGATCAAAGTTCATCCTAGACATGAGACAAACTAGGATACTCAAAATAATCTCCATTCTTATTGTTATTAGCACTACAACCATGTTCTCTACATGGGATACATGATATTGATGCTCAAGATTTGCAAGAAAAGCTTCTCTTTCTAGCATTCTCCTTATGATCAAAGTTCATCCTAGAATTAAGACAAACTTGGAAACTTATAGTAATCTCCATTTTTTTCTTATTAGCTATACAATCATGCTCTCCACATTGGGATAAACGATACTGATACTTTGGATTTGCAAGAAAAGTTTTTCTTTCCACCATTTTTCTTATAATTAAAGTTTATCCGTGAAATGAGATAAACTTGGATACTCATAATAATCTCCATTCCTTTTGTTATTGGTACTACAATCATGTTCTCCTGATTAGGATGCACAATATTGATGCTTTGGATTGCAAGGAAAACTTTTGTTTCCACCATTTTCCATATAATTAAAGTTTATCCAAAAAATGAGATAAGCTTGGATACCCATAATAACCTCCATTCTTTCTATTATGGGCACTATAATCATGTTTTCACCATTGGGATACATGATGTGGGTGCTTTGGCTTTGCATGAAAAGCTTTTCTTTCCATCGTTTTCCTTGTAATTAATGTTCACTCATGAAAAGGGACAAACTTTGACACACATAATAATCTCCATTCTTATTGTTATAGGCACTGCAATCATGTTTTCCACATTAGAATACATGATGTTGATGTTTTGGATTTGCAAGAAAAGCTTTTATTTTCACTATTTTCCTTTTAATCAAAGTTTATCCGTGAAATAAGACAAACTTGAATACTCATAATAATCTCAATTCTTTTGTTAGTGGCACTACAACCATGTTCTCTATATTGGGATACATGATATTAATGCTTTAGATTTACAAGAAAAGCTTTTTCTTCCCCTATTTTCCTTATAATCAAAGCTCATCCGTGAAAAGGGACAAACTTAGATACTCATAATAATCTCTATTCTTTTTGTTGTTGGCACTGCATCCATGTTCTCCATGTTAGGATAGATGATATTAATGCTTTGGATTTGCAGGAAAGGCTTTTCTTTCCCCTATTTTCCTTATAATCAAGGTTCAACCGTGAAGTACGACAAACTTGGATACCCTTAATAATCTCTATTCTTTTTGTTATTTGCGCTACAATCATGTTCTCCACATTGAGATACACGATATTGATGCTTTAGATTTGCAAGAAAAGCTTTTCTTTCCAACATTCTCCTTATGATCAAAGTTTATCCGAGAAATAAGACAATCTAGGATACTCATAATAATCTCTGCACAACATACCTCGTGGTGGATCCTTGTAGATCTATGGGTGTGTAAAACTTAAAATATTTTCTTGACTTGGATCTGTCTTGTTGATCGAGACTTTTCTTTTGTGATATAATAAGAATATGAATATAAGGATTCTCGACTTATGATACAGTGAAGGGGACCATAAGATGAATCGCTCATCTTATTGGTTTTGGATGACCATCATGACATGGCTAATACATGGAGTTGCAATCAATCATTTAGGGCTAGGAATGACTGAATGCCTATTGAAACCTATGTTTTGAGTTATAAAACTCAAAGCATTGATCCTGTGGTCTAGTAGTATAAAGATTCTTCATTGGGTTCGAGAGTTGGTTACACACGATAAAGTACGAACCTCTTCGTAATGCCCAAAATCGATACCTTACTAGCTATGTCTTATCTCAGTTTTGATTATTTTTTATCTTAACTCATCATTATTTTGATACAACCCTCTTTTAATGCATGAATTTTATAGAAATACAAATCTAGGTTTTGATGAAACATTTAACCTTATATATGCCCCGAAGATATGAAGAATATAAAGATTTTTAATAAAATTGACCTTTGGATTTTACTTTCAAAAATAGAATATTCCACTTTAGGCACTAGAAAGACACCCATGCAGAATATTACTTTAGTTTTATTTAAAATGATTGGAAAACATGAATGCAAATAATCATTGCAAAGAAATCATGTTAGTAAGGCAATAAATGAAGTAACATAACATGGTTCACTCAATGCAATGATAAAGAAAAGGGATAAACTATTGGAATTTATCTCGTAATTGGCATCGATTATCTGGGAATAATTGAATCGATAATTTTTAGATGCATATGGCTTTCTGGATTAAACGAGGTTTGGTTAACATATTTATGGAAGTCCGAGGAGGAGAAAATTAATTGTAGTTGAAAGACAGTGTTAGAGTATCCCCTTAGAAAGATAGGGTTGAAGTATCCCTACGGATAACAAATAATTTTGACAAAGGAAGATTTTTAAATTTTGACAATTTGAAAAGTAGGGTTAGAGTATCCTCTCAGAAGGTCATGGTTGGAGTATCCCCATGGATGACAAATCATTGTGACAATAGAAGATTTTTCAATCTTGATAATTTTAAAAAGCAGGGTTGGAGTATCCCCGTTAATGGTTAGGGTTGGTGTATCCCTAAAAGTGACATGTCTGATACTCTTTAGAGAAGTCAAGTTGGAAAGCTTAAATTGACAAAACTTTATGATTTAGAAAATGCGTGAGAATTTTGATGACTTTTGGAAAAAAATTTATTGTTAACGAGGATGGTAATGATGTAAAGTATGTTTGTGCCTTAACACGAGCTTATGAGAGGTCAAAGCATGTTCTCAAGGCTGATCAAGGTGCTATGGTGACATTCGAATGTCTCCAGATGAAGCTTAGGAAAACAACTCAATTTTGACTATATTTAAAAATAGGGAATAGCATCATGCTATCCCGTTCTTGAATTTATTATAAATTGGTTTGAAGGCTTTAGAGGGTGGACAAGACACCGTTAGAAATGTAACTTGATGAGGGTCAATCTAAAAGCTTTCCTAATGTCCCAAAAAGTTACTTTCTAGAGAAATAAATTTTCAAGTTCGAATTGATTGTGTTACTGGCAGAGCATATGAGGGACAAGGTGTGAAAAAATTTGAAAAATCACCTCAGACTTATTTGGTATCAAAAAATTGCAAGCGATACCTTTCTATAAAAAGAATTTCATGAACCTTTTAGGAAAAATGTTTGAAAAATTTGGAAACCATTTATTGGGTATGGATGGCCCAACTAAAATACATGTTCAGATTCAAAAGGTTTTGGACAGTTTAAATTTGAAAAATCATAACTCTCTCATCCGGTATGACCAGGGGATGAATAAGACACTGTTTTAAAGATAATTCGACAAACTTTAGGAGGAAAATATCAAAAAATTCATAAAAATCATTTAGTATTTTAAAGTGATTTTTCAATTTGTAATAGTTGTGCTGCCAGCAGGGGACAAAGCAAAGTAGGGGGTATTTCTCATTTTCTTTATGTTTATGGGTCCAAACTCGAGTATTGACATTCAAACGTCCATGCCTGAAGGGAAAGAATGGCATAAGAATAATGAACTCATTTGCATAGCCCCAGAGTAGTTAGGATGATGAAAAAGCCTATTGATCACACAACTCAAGGTTCTAACTCAAAAATAGGGCATAAAAATTTTAGGAATGAGTGCAAGGCCATTTGTGTTGGAAAATTAAGAGATTTAAGCTTGTTTAATCAAGATTCCAGATCGAGAAAACTTAATTTTCTCTAAGATTTTTTATGCAAACATTAAGAAAAATGCTAAATTTATGCTTGTTCTCACTGGTTGAGGTTAACATGCTTGGCTTAGCAAGGTTTTGAAAATCAATTTTTGATAGCCATCAAACATGCATTTTGACAAGAGGAAGACCATAAACATACAAAGAGATGGCACTTAACATGAATGGGGATGCTAACTTCACCAATGGTCTAGACAAAGAAATTGTTATGCATTTTAACAAGAAAATGTTATGGATGTTAAAAATGATAGTGATTCATGCTAGGTAATGTATAAATGTGCTTGAAATGTGCTAGGTAATGATTCATACATGGATTAAGGATAACAAGATTAATGGATATGGCATAAAATGCATGAGCAAGAGATATCAAACTAATGAGGATGAATTGAGGTATTTTACACATCAAAGGGGATTAAGGCATCCAAATCTTAAACTACCATAACTGAAAGCCATAATAATGCATGAAATCCTAAGAAGGTGATGAAAACATGGAGAGCTCACTAAAATAATGAAAACTAGGTACCACTAGCTTGTGTAGGCTTTGACTTAGGTGCCATTAACTTGTGTGGGCTTTGACTTAGACTTGGGTGCCACTTGCTCGTGTGGGCTTCAAAAAGGATGCCATTAACTTGTGGTCTTTGAAAAGATGCCATTCACTTGTGGGCTTTAAAAGGGTTTCACTGACTTGTAAGCTTTGAAGAGGTGCCTCTGACTTTAGGCTTTAAAGGGTGCCAAAGATTTATGGGCTTTAAAGGGTGCCACTGACTTATGGGCTTTGAAAAAAATGCCACTGACTTGTGGGCTTTAAAAGGGTGCTACTAACTTATGGGCTTTGAAGTGGTGCCACTGACTTGTGGGCTTTGAAAAGATGCCACTAACTTGTGCACTTTAAAAGGGTGCCACTGACTTGTAGCCTTTGAAGAGGTGCCACTGACTTGTAGGGTTTGAAAAAGTGCTAACAATGTTTTTTTATAAAACTTTTAATACAAGGTTTTTTTAACAAAAGTTCATAACAAAATTTCTCGATGAAAGGGTTTTGACACTAGCTCTTGACAAAATGCTTGACAAAGCTTCTGACGAATGTTCTCGACAAAAGTTTTTTACGATAGTTTCTGAACAACAATTATTTTGACACTGGCCCATTGATAGCAGTTTCTTGATAAAAAGGGTTTTGGAATGAGGGATGAGGAGAAAAAAATCTAAGCTGAATGACACTTGGTTTGGAAGCTTAGAGTACTTACCAGGAATTCCTTAAAGGTTCAATAAACCTAGCTTGGAGTGATATTGTAAAAATGATGATGTATGATGGTGATATGAATGCATGATGTGGAACACTATCATGATTGCATGATGTGAAGTCTAATATAGGAGATAGCCATAGTTCTAATACAAGGTTTTTTTAATAAAAGTTCATAACAAAATTTCTCGATAAAAGGGTTTTGACACTAGTTCTTGACAAAATGCTTGACAAAGCTTCTAACAAATGTTCTCGACAAACATTTTTTACCCTAGTTTTTGGACAACAATATTTTTGACACTAGCCCTTTGATAGTAGTTTTTTGATAAAAAGGGTTTTGACATGAAGGATGAGGAGAAAAAAACCCAATCTGTATGACACTTGGTTTGGAAGCTTAGAGTACTTACCAGGAATTGCTTTGAGGTTTAGTGAACCTAGCTTAAAGTGATATTGTAAAAATGGTGATGTATGATGGTGATGTGAATGCATAATGTGGAATGCTATCATAATTGCATGGTGTGAAGTCTAATACGGAGATAGCCATAGTTCTCCTTATATGTCATTCAGACTTTTGTAGGGATGGCAAATCCATCCTAGTTCAACCATGGATTGGAATTTTCCTGATTTCACTAGGGATTATAGGTTATCCTGACTCCATAGGGATATGGTAAAAATTTATTCTCAAGAATTTTGATTATTGCATTTCCCAATTCAAGAGGATAAATCGTTTTCTTGATAAATCATTTTCTTGATAATTGAAAAGCATTACCAATGATTTAGAGAATGTTTGATCGATTGGGTTGATGTCTCTAGTTTCAATAAGATTTTGATAGAATACATGGGTCGATCTTTGGTTAGCTTGAAATGGTTTTTCTTTAGATATGGCCTATGAAAGCTAGAAATGCTTTGATTTATGATCATGCCGAACAAGTGCTTAGATGCGAAAAGTCCATGATTTTGATGATCAGGGCATAAGGAGAGTTCCCTATGCTTTTTTTTTCCTTTTGATGTAATATCGAGATGTCCTGATGCATATTTCAGTTGATTATCAAACATTATCAGCTAAATGACAATTGTAATGTGAATTGTACAAGGGTTAAAAAAAACAAGGCAATATTTATTCATGACAACAAAGAGATACAACTTGGTATATTATTGGACAAATAAGTGATTTGGTGGTAAGAAGTATGATCTTTTGGGTGAAAGATGCCTATGATAATCATGACATGGATGTTCCTTAAATGCTTTTTAAGATCTTTCTTAAACAATAAATGCAACTAGTATGACCTGATCTTTGGAAGATCTCTAGGATTACTTTGCATTGTCTTGTAGGTACTCTCAGTTTATGCCTTATCAAAATTGATCTTCTCAAGTTGCCCTTGTGAGTTTTCAACTATAGTCAGGTTGGCTATCTAGATGCCCTTTTCAGATTTTCATCTGGACCTCTTTTTGTTTTCTCCTTTTTTTGTTTTTTTTTTTTGTTATTGTTTTTTTCCTTTTTTTTGATGTTTGCTTTTTCATTTTTGTTTTTTATTTTCTTTTTCCTAAGGACGCTTTTTCAAGTTTTCACCCTCTACGTGTAGAATTTCTTGAGAAAATTTGAGTTGATTGGATTGGGCAAGATATTGCCATCTATTTCTAGCAAGATTAGGGCCCCTCTAGAGAAGGCTTACTTTATGACATATGCTTTTTCCCAATTAGGGGTCCACTTGCCCTGTGCATTTTTATGAATTGGGAGGATCTTTTTCAATACCAATTCACTTGGGTGAAATTGTCATGGCAACATCTTTTTTGTCCTGGGCTTAGATCATGCATCTTTGATACATTTGCCCATGGTAGATGGCTTTCATGCATTTTTCCTTGATTAGATTAAGCCGGTCATATTTGTTCTTGACCCATTCAGCTTCTTTAAGTTTAGTTTCCATCAAGAATTTAAAAGAAGGGATCTTAACTTCGATAGGCAATATAGCTTCTATCCTACGAACAAGAGAAAATAGAGTAGCACCATGGAAGTGCGAGCTGAGGTTCGATAGGCATAAAGTGCAAAAAACAGCTTCTCATGCCAGTCTTTGTAAGTCTTGACCATTTTTAACTATTTTTTAATTCTTTAATTGGCTACCTCAATTGCCACATTCATCATTGGGCGATAAAGGATAAAATTCTAATGCTAGATCTTAAACTATGAGCAAATCGCTTCTATTATTTTATTATTTAAGTTGCTTGTGCTGTTTGTGATGATTTGGTTTGGAAGACTATATCTATAGATGATGTCTCACTTAACAAAATTACAGACAGTCGATCTAGTGACACATTTAGTGAAATAGTTGATTGCTACCAAGATAAATGATGCATCATTGGAAGCATTAGGGGTGATTGGGTCGATCACGTCCATGCCCCACATGGAAAAGGGCCATGAGGCCATCATGACATGAAGTGGCGTTAGAGGGACATTAATCTTATCTACATAGATTTGACACTTATGGCATTTTCGAGCATAACTGATATAGTCTCTCTTGAGGGTGAGCCCATAGTAACTCGCTCTCATGATTTGCTTGGCCATCCGATGTCCATTAGCACGTGTGCCACAAATCCCTTTAAGAACTTCTTCTAGGATCTTTTTGGCTTTAAAAGTGTCAACGCATTTGAGCAATACCTGATCGTGACTCCTTTTGTATAAGATTTTTCCATCGAGAACAAATCCCACGGCCAACCTTCTAATAGTCCTTTTATCAGTCTTAGTTGCATGTTTGGGATATTGCTAACCCTTGATGTAACAAAGGATGTCATAGTACCATAGTAGGCCATCCTTATCTTTTTTGACACTATCATGATAAACCAGAGTTGTGTAATTACTCATCTGGATGGAAGCGACGTCTGACTCCTGGTTAACTTTAAACATTGATGACAAGGTAGCCAAAGCATCAGTTATTTGGTTTTTTTCTCGAGATAAGTGTCAAAAACTAATATCATCAAATTTTTTCTTGAGTTTTGCTATCAGCTTCTCATACTGCATCAACTTAGCATCCCAAATTTGCCACTCTTCTTTCAATTGGTAGATGACTGGGGTTGAATCACCTAACACCTGTAATATCTTGACATTCTTCTTAATGGCTGCTTAAAGCCCCATGACACAAGCTTCATTCTCTACGATATTATTTATGCAGTCAAAATTTAGCCTTGCTGTGAATGGATAATGACTTCTGTCGGGTGACAACAATATTGCCCTAATTCCATGTCCTAGAGCGTTTGATGCTCCATCGTACATTTGCCAAGATTGATCTTGGTTAGAGGCATCTTTATCTTTAGAAGTGCACATTAGATTTTCATCTGGGAAGTTAAAACTCAAGGGTTCATAGTCATCTACTACTCAACTTGCCAAAAAGTCTACTATCGCACTACCCTTGATGGCCTTTTTGACTAACATAGGCAATATCGTATTTAGAAAGCAAGACTTGCCATCTAGCTAGCCTTCCTAATAGTGCAGGGGCTTCACATAGATACTTGATAGGACCAAGCCTTGCAATCAATCATGTGGTGTGATACACCATGTACTGCCTAAGTCTCTTGGCTATCCACACTAACGCATAGCATAACTTCTCGACTGCGAAGTAATTACACTCACATTTCGTGAACTTTTTGCTTAACTAGTAGATTGCTTGTTCTTTTTTTCATGACTCATCATGCTGCTCTAATACATAACCTATAGACTTGTTCAAGACTGCCAAGTAAAGGATTTTAGGTCAACCGAGCATCAATGGTACCAACACTGGCAGGCTTGATAGATAATGTTTGACTTTATCAAAGGCTTATTGAAATGCCTTATTCCACTCTTCTGGATTTTGTTTGTGAATGAGCCGAAAGATAGGGTCACATTTTTCAATGAGCTGGGATATGAATCTAGCAATGTAGTTCAGTTTCCCTAAAAAGCTTCTCACTTCTTTTTGGGTTAGAGGTGGTGGCATATCCTGAATGGCTTTGACTTTGTCTGGGTTAACTTTAATCCCTTTTTCACAAACTATAAAGCCTAAAAGCTTACCCAAAGTGACTTTTAAGGTACATTTGGTAGGATTCAATTTGAGTTGAATTTTTCGTAGCCGTTCAAAAAGTTCCTAAAGGTCTATGACATGCTCATCCTCTTTCGTTGACTTGGCAATCGTGTCATCAATGTAGACCTTAATTTTTTTATGCATCATGCCATGTAATAGGGCTACCATGGCTCATTGATAGTTTACCCTAGCATTTTTTAGATTGAAGGGCATGACATTATAGCAAAATGTCCCCCACATAGTTACAAAAGTTGTTTTCTCCATGTCTTCGGGCACTATCTTGATTTGGTTGCAGCCTGAGAATCCATCCATGAAGAAGAACAGAGAAAGCTTGGCCGTTTTGTCCACCAAAGTGTCAATATAGGGTAGGAGGAAGTTATCCTTAGGACTAGCTCGATTCAAATCTTAATAATCAACATACATTCGTACTTTGCCATCTTTCTCTGGGATTGGGACAATATTGGGAACCTATTCTGGATATTTGGCTACTCCAATAAACCTTGCATCAAATTGCTTCTTAACTTTCTCTTTAATTTTGAAGAGCATTTCCAGCTTCATCTTCCGTAACTTTTGCCGGATTGGTTTGCATCCAACCTTAATGGGAAGCTTGTAGACCACTATATCAGTGTTTAGTCCTAGCATGTCTTAATATGACCAAGAAAATACATCTCGATATTCCTAGAGTACGTCTATTAGTTTGGACCTAGTTGTCGACTTTATTGAGGTTTCAATTTTAACCTCCTTTCGGTCCTCCTAAGTACCCAAATTTATTACTTCTGTTAGGTCTTTATCGAGCATGATCTACTTCTCCTCTTGCTCAACTAATTGTAAGAGGTTCGTGGTACGGAGCTTTCTTTAAAATCTTCTTCAAGATTGACTTCACCAGTGCAAATTGACCATTCAAAATTAATCTTTAAAGACCCATCAGAGATATCCATGTGATTATCGTTAGGACATTTGAAAGGGTAAAGAAATAAACTTTGCAAAAGGCACACACACAACTAAGGGCTTTGGATAAAAATAAAGGCAAAAGAATAATGGAGATAAAAAGGTTAAAAAGTGATACACAGTATGGAATGATATATACAAAAGTCATTTCATTAATAATGTTTGATAAAAAAATGCCCTTTACATAGGACACCTATCTGCCTTTGGGCGAGCATAGGTAGGTTTTCATTTCTTGGCATTACATGAAAGGGACAAGAACAATGCAGAGGCTTCTGTCATGACCCTATCATCGAAATCAGGTCTTAGTGGAGGGACATGAATGTTATGGCTTGGTATCTTAAAGATAGAGGTTATTAAATGCTTTATTTAGGATGACCAAGACATCTTTAGCCTATTGCTCTTCTAGTTGGCTTAGATTAATTGGTCTTCCCAAATGAAATATCTCATGGAGAGATGAGAACATTGTCTACTCCAATTTTTCTTCTTGACCCAATGATCATGCCATGTGCTAGTTATGGGTCCTCTTTTCTTGTTGTTTTTTTTGAGTGTGCATTGGCTTTGAATTCTAAGCCTCTTTTATTGGCTTGAATGGTAACCTATAGGGTTCGGGCCATCCCTTGTAGATTATTGCCAAGCCCTTTTTTAGCACAAAAACCTTTGCCAACGATCATTTTTAAACCTAAGTAGGTACTCTTTGACAAAGGGGTTCAACTATTGGTAATCCTTCTCCCACAAATGTTGCATTAATGAACTCGAAGGATTGGAAGGATGACTTTGGTGCATCCTCATTAGGCTTTATATAGATATCCTCTGTGAAAGCAGTGGCAATTATTTTTTTCAGCTCTAATGGTGGTTATTTTATCATCTATCATAAATTTAAGCTTTTGATAGGGAGAAAATAGGATGGCTCCAGCGAAGTATATCCATAGCCTTCCTAATAGATAGTTATAAGAAGGATAAATATTCATAACTTGAAAGTCAACTTCATATATACATGGGAATATTTGAAGCTTGATTGTGATATTTTCAATTACTCTATGACATGTACTATCAAAAGCTCAGACTATGGTGTTGCTACTCTTGATGCTAGACTGATCGAGAGGGAGTTTGCTTAATGTAGTCATAGGTATAACATTAAGGGTTAACCCACTATCTATGAGTACTTTAAGAAAAATGCATCCCTTACAATGGGTAGTGATATGCAGAGCTTTATAACTGCCCCTACCTCCGAGTAGGACCTCATCGTTAGTGAAGAAGATATAATTATCGGCCATGATATTATTCATTAGCTTATCCAACTTATCCACAGGGACGTTCGAGGGCACATATACTTTATTTAGCACTTTCAGTAATGCATTTTGGCAAACCTTTAAATGAAAAGGTAGAGATATCACGGAATTCTTTGAGTTTTTTACTTAATTGGTCTATAATGCAATATTCACTATGCTTTATGAATTTAAAAAACTCTGTGGTTTCTTTTTCATTTACTACTTCCTTGAATTTCTCGGGCTCAAAATTCTTTACTTGGGCCTAATTGGTACTGGTGCTTGAAGATGCATCAACTTTTTGCTTTTCATGAGCTGAGGGAGCATAGCACCTACCATTATAGGTTAGGTGGCCAACACCTGACAGTTCCATACAGCAGTTGAAGGAGTTAGCTCTGCAATCATCACTACCTAATTCTCATATTTCCATGGGATAGCTTTGTTGCTCTTGTACGGGAATGGTTGAGGTATTTTCACAACTAACTTCGGTGGAAGTGTCGAAAAACTTACCTTAGGACTTGATTTGTCATAAAAAAATGAGGGGTTAGTTTTTTTTATAAGGTGGTTACATGGTTTCATCTCTTATCATATTGATAGATTCAATAGCAGGTGTGATCTCATGATAGAATTCTATTTGTCCTTCATTCATCATTCGTTGAACCATGGACCTAAACTCCTTACACGTTTGTAGGGTATGACCTATAACTACGTGAAAGTGACAAAAGTTGTCAAGATTGTCTTTCAATTTTTCTATTGTATTGAGCAACCTGGCCTAAATCAAAGCTTGCTAGGCCAAGAACATTGGTATCCTTACATCCTCTATGCTTGCCTTTACTTCATATTTGTTCTTAATGTCGATCATGTTTGCAGCTGGCTCAGTGTGGTTTGTTAAATGATTAACGACATCATTTAGTCCCTGGTTTATCCTGAACTGCAAGACTTTTGAGTTAATTAGACTTTGCACATTTTGTTTGAAAGATATACAGTTTTCAATGTAATGCTCTATTTCCTCAGCATGGTATTCACAATGGGCATTAGGGTTGTACCATTGTAGGTATGGTGGCTTCTTTTTTAGGACATAGATTGGTGCCACTAATTGATTTTGGAGCAAGGTCTAGTAAAGCTCCTTATATGTCATAGGGATGGAATCATAATGTTGTCTTTGTTGATTTGCACCTCGATTGCCAAGTGCATTATTGGTTACTTGATTGGTACTTTGGTGAACTTATGGAGGGTAACTTTGTAGTGGGTTGGATGGGATTGCAAAGGATGGGTTGTAGGCTACAACATTAATTGGCTGAGGGGGTATGGTGATGGGGTAAGAATACAACATGCTTGGTTAGTGAAGGTCTAGTATTTAATGCCATTTTGGCTGAGATGATCTAGTATAACTTATGACATTGGCTTTTCCTTCCTTCTTTTTACTGGCAATAGGCTTCTTGCTTGATCCAGACATTTCCCTGACTGACATTCCACCATACTTAATGGCTACGTCAATCATTTCTCTAGAAAAGACTACGTCTATGCATTTTTTAGTGGCATTCCCTATGAGCTTCTCATAATAAATAGCGTGTAAAGTATGAATGAAAGTGATTGTCATCTCTTTTTCTGTAAGGGAAGGCTATACTAGGGCTACTTTTTTTTTCCACCTTTGGGCATATTGCCTAAAACTTTCAGTAGATCTCTTCTCAAAATTCATCAAGGAAAGTCGATCTGGTGCCCAATCTAACACGTGCTGATATTGATTTAGAAATGCCTTAGCCAAGTCGGCCCATGATTAGATTTTGATATTATCTAGCCTGATGTACCACTGAGCTACTATCCAGTAAGGCTATGCTGGAAGTAATGGATGAGAAGCTTTTCATCTTTATTATACCTAGCCATCTTTCGTAGGTGCATTCGAACATGGATGGAAGGGTCGGTTGTTCCATCAAACTTTTTAAACTTTGGGATTTTAAACTTTAAGGGAATGACAAGGTTGGACACTAAAGACAGTGATTAAGTGTCAAAAGCTCCAAACTTGTCACTCCTTTTGATAGCTTAGAGGCATTTTTCCAGTACCTAGAATTTGTTTACTTCTTTTGCAGTCATGGTGGACTTTTGACCTTCTATTTTCTTTGGTTCCTTATGGTCAAGGGTTATCAAATTTGCCAATGAGACTCTTGCATTTACCCTTTGAGTACTGAGAATGAATTAACCTGTCGCAAGGGGATTTAGGTCGATAACTGGTAAGGTTTGAGTGGTAGGTGTAGGAACGGGCCATTGTTCTAGTTTCCTTTTGGGTAGGTTTTGGATCATTGGTTGGGGGACTTTCAACATTAGAAGGATCATTCCTTGTTTTAGCAGTGCTAGCTTACCTTTTTTCTTTCATAGAGGCGGTCATTAGTTCCATAAGTTTTGTGATTTGATTTTGCATTTTGCATTGCTAATAAAGCATCTGGTTTTGTGATTCCTTAACCATTAACTTAAGTTGCTCAATACGAGCTTCATGATCACTCTTCATGGTTTGCTTATGGTGTTGTGTGTTGTAGCAATGCGTGATGTAAGGTTCCATGTTCCTAATTAATCTCAAAATCCCTTGCACTTTTATGGCCCAATCCTTGTATTAGACTTTTTAAAAATGTATTTATTGATGGGCATTTATGATGCAATGATAAGTTAAGATAATGAATGATTGATGCAAGTGCAATGCAAAATGATGAAATTAAATGTGCATATGCATTTGGAGATAATTGATTCTTGGAATAGCTTCGTCAATAACATCATTCATAGAGTCACAAAAGAGTTTTTTCCTTTTACGACATGATTACATCTAAAAGTATCTAACATGATTACATTGTCATCAAACGATCAAGAAAACCCAAAACTCGTTGCTCACGATCTCCATGAGCTATGATGCCTCGCCTTATAGACTGAGCTACTTCATTCATGTCATCTGCCTCTCATTGAGGCATCTGAACTTGTTCAATGAGGTGCTAATGTTGTTCTTGGTAGTTCAGACATGCTTGGTCAATTGTCGCTTGCCAATCTAGTTCACATTGCTCTGAAGCCATTGTTAGTTGATTGATATTGATGATCCTGAAAAGACTGCTCTAACTCTTAGATTTTATGAGTGAGGGCTTCATTTTCAACCCTGGTGGCTCTTACATCTTGCATTTGGGCCTCGAGTGTTTGATTCCTTTGTTGGTAGGTGGAAGCAAGAGCCCGTGGCCTCATGAATTTTTCTTTACTAGTTCTGACTTTCTCTTTTTACTGATTTAGCTCGTGATTAAAGTTGGTAACTTTTGCTTCCCATTTGATTGATGTCTTGCCTGTACGTCGAGACTTGTTAGCTTTTAGAGTGTCACATAATCCTTAGTTAGGCTTTTCAGGTCATCCCAAAAGTGATCCTTTTCCTTAATGATTCAATCTATTTCACCGCTCCTAAGATAGATATCCGTCTCTAGCTAGCCCTTTTCCTCCATAAGTAGAGAGATTTCTACGACAAAGGATGCCTTTTCTCACTTGAACTCCTTTCCAAGTAGCTCAAGCTCAAAAGGTAGTTCCTCTATTAGAATTTATAGTATCTCGAAGTTGGGTGGTGACAATGGATCATTGATACGGTAGAGTCTTCATTCTTCGTATCCAGGGATGCAAGGCTTCTTTTCTAGTATCTTTTCATATAATGGACCTTCTTTCGAGCTTCAAAAGCTAACTAGACTTTTTCTTTATAATTAGGCCCTTCATATTCAAATCCTAATGTCCTAAGTCTTCGAAGAACGGGATGAATTATTGGCACTAAAATTGATGCAATACCAATAAAAGAACATAACTATTATTTCCTCATAATCCCAAGAGCAGTATGCAAGTGTAGTCTCTACATCTGTACACAATCAACTGAGGGCAGAACCATGGAGCTCTCCACGTGATTTGTTCTTCCCTGACATTTCGTTATTCTTTGATCCAATGCTTTTCTCCTATCTTGATGACATTCTTCCTCTAATGCCATCGAAAGAGGACTGTTCTTGAAGAAGAAATTTTGCCTAACTCTCATTTTCCTAACACAAAGATGACCTAGGAGCCATATATGGAGCAATAGGGTGCACCCGATAAACCTTCCTATTCTCATTCTTTTACAAAAGTTGAGGGCATGGATGGTTTTGGTGATAATGGTTGAAGCAAGGTTGATGTTCCAACATAGGTGAGAAAAAAATCTGTGATTGCCACCTCTACATAACCCAATGTCTTCGAAAATATAATAAGCCCGTAGATTGCCAAAACATAGACATATTATGCTTTTTTATCAAAAAGATGTACCATTGCCTCTTTTAAGGTAGCCCAAGAGATGCATTCATTACTCCCTTTTACTTTGATATGATGTCAACCTATGCTTCTGTGACTCCAAGAATTTGCCTTAACCTTTTCTTGAACGAATGAGGCATTACTACCTTGCAGTAAATCTAGTATGATTTGGCCCTTTCTATATTGAGCACCGTTGTGTACTCATCGATGGTAGGGACTAAATCTTGTTGATTAAAGGTGAAACATCATAGGCCGAATTCTAGAACTGTGCCACTACTCACAACAAGCCATCATCCAACTGAACTTAAAGGTACTTTTTCATAAAGGCATCTTTCATGTTGTTGTCCTAATTGTCCCAAATGTCCTTCAGTTCCCAACAATCAGTCTAACAAAAATTGATCTTGACCTCTTCATGCATTTTTGAGAGGTAGTTAGGCTTTAGGATGTCCCTATCCTAACGTTGGCAACCTTTTAACCTTGTTCTAATGTTTTCAAAGGACTCGATAGTTGAGATAAGCTATTGCACCATAAATGATGCCCCTTACTGGACACCGAGCCAAGATAATTATCCCAAAATGATGACAGTCATGATGTTATGATGAAAAATGCATACCCTAAAACACAAATAAAAGGAAAATAAGTTAGTCGAACATATAGGAGACAAACACAAGGAAATAGAGAATTTAAAAACATCAGAACAAAAAAATCATAACATGTCTCAACCAAGGTGGTGAGATGAGAAAATGAGTAGTATTCAACATACCAGGATGCAATTTGCCCTTTATGAGGTGGTGTAATATCTTATTTGGATGGAAAAATAATCGGCCAGTAGTAATATTCGTTTATCACCACTAGTTTGGATGTGCAATAAGCCATGACTCGGACAGCATAATGGCTTACAGTATAAGACATTATGAATGATGGTTTCTATTCATCGTCACTTATTTATACAAAGGTTAGCCATTGTTCAGGCAGTACGATGCCATGCCTTGATAAATGATAAAAATGCAGATGTGGATGACAATTGTATACTCATTGTCACCTACATAATTATGGTAATTAAGAGTAAAGGTTAAGAAGGTATTCTAGCAGCATTTCGGTATGGTTTGACATGGCTTAACTCGTAAGGATAGTCGAGAGACCCTGATCCTAGACCCATCAGGGGTTTAGTAGAATAGGTTCGATCCGTTGGATGTATTTTCTTATTCAAATACGGAGGGTTACTCATAAGAGACATAGGTAATTTACATCCAGAAAGTCAATGCCATGCCTATGCGAAGGGTTACTCACGAAGGCAGATAGCTCAATTCCTCCTAATGATTAGGTTATAACCACACCATGGAGTTTGGTAGGACACTAATGCACATGTAAGTGCATGGTGTGTGACAGGGAAACAATCAAACCTTTTTGTTTACTTCCATATTACCATTTTTATTAAATTGATGATTATTTGAAAATAAGATAATCCTAACAATCATGCCAAACAAAAGATTAGTTGACAAAACAAAAAAAAGGTCATATTTAAATAATGACCGAAGATCAAAAGAACTAGGAACCTAGCAAGACACGGCTAGTTATTGGCCTAAATCTCTATACAGTCCCCAGTGAAGTTGCCAAGCTATCACAACGTACCCCGTGGTAGGTCATCACTGATCTATGGGTGCGTATGACTTAAAATATTTTTCTGACTTGGAACTGTCTTCTTGATCAAGACTTTTCTTTTGCGATGTAATGAGAATGCGAATGTATGGACTATCGACTTGTGATACAGTGAAAGGGACCAAAAGATGAATCGCTCATCTTATTGGTCTTGGATAACCATCATGACGTGGCCAACGCATGGAGTCACCACCGATCATTTAGGGCTAGGCATAACCGGATGCCTATTGAAACCTATGTTTTGAGTTACGAAACTTAAAACATCGATCCTGTGGTCTATGTAGTACAAAGATTCATCCTTGGGTTCGAGAGTTGGTTACGCATGATAAGGTACAAACCTCTTTGCAATGCCCGAAATCAGTACCTTACTGGGTATGCCTTATCTCAATTTTGATTCTTTCGATCTTAACTCATCACTATTTTGATATAACCCCCTGTAATGCATGAATTTTTTAGAAATACAAATCTAGGTTTTGATGAAAAGATTTAATCTCATATACGCCTTAGAGAGATGGGGAATATAGAGATGTTCAATAAAAATGACCTCTAGATTTTACATTGAAAAATGGAATATTCCACTTCGGGCACTAGAGAGATACCCATGCAAAATATTACTTTAGTTTTATTTGAAATGATTGGAAAATATGAATGCAAATAATCAACATAAAGAAATCATGTTAGTAAGGCAATAAATGAAGTAACATCACATGGTTCATTCAATGCAATAACAAAGAAAAGGGATGGAGAGTTGGAATTTATCTCGCAATTGGCATTGATTATATGAGAATAATTAGATCAATAATTTTTTAGATGCATCTGGGTTTCTTGATTAAATGAGATTTGTTTGACATATTCATGGAAGTCTAAGAAGGAGAAAATTTTAATTATCCTTGAAAGATAGTGTTGAAGTATCCCCTCAAAAAGATGGCATTAAAGTATCCCTATTGATGACAAATAATTTTGATAAAGGAAGATTTTTAAATCATGACAATTTGAAAAACGGGTTTAGAATATCCTTTTAGAAGGTTGGGGTTGGAGTATCCTCATGGATGATAAATCATTTTGACAAAGAAAGATTTTTTAATCTTAATAATTTTGAAAAACAGAGTTAGGGTATCCCTTTAGAAGGTTAGGGTTGGAGTATCCCTAAAAGTGACATGTCTGACACTCGAGAAGTCAAGTTGGAAAGCTTAAATTGACAAAACTTTGTGATTTAGAAAACGAGTGAGAACTTCTGATGACTTTTGGCAAAAGAAATTATTATGAACAAGGATGGCAAAGATGTAAAGTATGTTTATGCCTTGTTGCAAGCTTATGGAAGGTCAAAGCATGTTCTTGAGGCTGATCGAGGTGCTAAGGTGACATTCAAATGTCTCAAGATGAAGCTCGGGAAAATAACTTAATTTTGACTATAACCAAAAACAGGGGACAGCATCGCGTTATCCCGCTTCTTGAATTTGTTGTAAATTGGTTTCAAGGCTTTAGACGATGGACAAAACACTGTTAGAAACATAACTTGATAAGGGTCAATCTAAAAGTGTTCCCAATATCCAATAAGTCACTTTCTACGAAAATCAATTTTCAAGTTCGGATTGATTGTGCTACTGGCAGAGCATATGAGGTGCATCAAAATTTGAAAAATCACCGTAGACTCGTTTGGTATTGAAAAATTGCAAGAAATACCTTTCTAAAACAAAAATTTCATGAACCTTTTAGGAAAAATATTTGAAAATTTTGGAAAAATCATTTAGCAGGTCTAAATGGCCCAAGAAGAATACATGTTTGGTTTCTAAAGGTTTTGGCCAATTTAGATTTGAAAAATCATAACTCTCTCAGCCGGAATGACCTAAGGGTGAATAAGACATCGTTTTAAAGATAATTCGACACACTTTAAGAGGAAAATATCAAAAAAATCATGAAAAATCATTTAAGATTTAAAAGTGAATTTTCAATTTTCAACATTTGTGCTATTAGTAGGGGACAAAGCAAAGCAGTGGCTGTTTCTTATTTTCTTTATGTTTTCAAGTCCAAACTCGAGTCATTGACATTCAAACATCCATGACTGAAGGGAAAGAGTAGCATGAGTATCAACAACTCATTTGCACAGCCCCAGAGTAGTTTCAGATGATGAAATAGCCTGTTGATCACACAACTCAAGGTTTTGACTCAAAAACAAGGCATGAACATTTCTAGAATAAGTGCAAGGCCATTTTTGTTGGAAAATCAAAAGATTTGAGCTCGTTTAATCAAGATTCCAGATCGGGAAGACTTAATTTTCCCTAAGATTTTTATGCTAACTTTAAGGAAAATGCTAAGTTCATGCTTGTCCTCATAATTTGAGGTTAACATGCTTGGCTTAGGGAGGTTTTGAACATCTATTTTTGATAGCCATCAAACATGCATTTTGGCAAGGGGAAGACCACAAACATGCAAGGGGATGGCACAGAACATGAATGGGGACGCTAACTTCACCAATGGTCTAGACAAAGAAATTGTTATGCATTTTGACAAGAAAATGTTATGGATGCTGAAAATGACAATGATTTATGCAAGCTAATGTATAAATGTGCTTGAAATGTGTTAGGATAATGATTCGTACATGGATTAAGGATAACAAGATGCATGGATATGGCATAAAATGCATGAGCAAGAGATATTAAACAAATGAGGATGAAATGAGGATTTTGCACATCAAAGGGGCATTAAGGCATCCAAATCTTAAACTGCCACAACCAAAAGCCATAATAATGCATGATAATTCTAAGAGGGTGATAGAAACATGGAGAGCTCACTAAAATGATGAAAATGATGAAAAACAAAAAAATGCAAGTGATAGAGTAAAAAGTTATACCAAAGAACTTCAATTTTTGGCCAAATAGTTGGAGCAACAGAGATGGCTTGAATTTCCCTCTTTTCCTTGTTTTTAATAAGCAAAAAAAAGAGAGAAACAATGAGGTTTTGGTTTTGGTATAGATGAGGGTGATTTTTAAAATATGTAGAGGTTAAGAACGAATGTTTTGCGACTATTTTTGGGTGTTAAGTGAAGAGCTATGGGATTTGGTTTCTTGGTGTAGGAATATGTTTTGGAAGCTGAAAATGAGCTAGAATCTAACCTTTTTTAGCTGACATATAAGTGGTCTATTTATACCAGCATTTTGGAGCCAATTTAGAGGTCTTTTTGGTCATTTCCTAAGAGGAACAATGTGGTGTCAGCTTAGTGGCCATAAGGAGCAACTTGTTGCCATTATGATGGACATAGGGTGGCTAGTTTAAATGCTAAAATGATTTTCCAACAAATAGGGTGATGATGGTGATCTTAGCCAACAAACTAGGGAAGAGTAGGGCGATCATGTGACATTGACCACTTTGATCTAATTTAGACTTCAAAAAAATGTTTTAATTAATCCAAAAGTCTAAATTTGTAATTTAATATGGGTTTTGATCTTTTTTGATGCAAAGAAAAAAGTTAAAATCGAGTTTTTTATCAATGGTGGACGAGTTAAAAATGCCTGGACCATGGAAAATTAGCACAGTTCCTAAAAAAATTAGCCCGGACAAAATAAAGTGTTTACAATCTCCATTCTTTTTTTATTGGCTCTACAATCATGTTCTCCACATTAGAATAAGTGATATTGACTCTTTGGATTTGCAAGAAAAGCTTTTCTTTGCACCATTTTCTATATAAGCAAAGTTCATCTGTGAAATGAGATAAATTTGAATACTCATAATAATCTCTATTCTTTTTCTTATTGGCTCTACAATCACGTTATCCATATTGGGATAAATGATATTATGCTTTGGATTTGCAAGCAAAGCTTTTCTTTCCACCATTTTCCTTATAATCAAAGTTTATCCATGAAATGAGGCAAACTTGGATACTTATAATAATCTTCAATCCATTTGTTGCTGGCACTATAATTATGTTTTCCTCATTGGGATACACAATATTAGTGCTTTTGATTTGTAAGAAATGCTCTTCTTTCCACCATTTTCCTTATAATCAAAGTTCATCTATGAAATGAGACAAACTTGGATACCTATAATAATCTCTTTTTTTTTCTATTATCGGCATAGCAATCATGTTCTTTACATTGGGATAAACGATATTGATGCTTTAGATTTGCAAGAAAAGCTTTTCTTTTCATCGTTTCCTTGTAATCAAAGTTAATCTATGAAATGAGACAAACTAAGATACTCATAATAATCTCCATTCCATTTGTTATTGGCTCAACAATCATGTCCTCCTCATTGGGATACTTAATATTAATGCATTGGATTTATAGGAAAAGCTTTTCTTTCTACCATTTTCCTTATAATCAAAGTTCATTCGTAAAATTAGACAATCTTGGATACCCATAATAGTCTGCATTTTTCTTTCTACTGGCACCAATCATGTTCTCCACATTGGGATACACGATATTGATACATTGGAATTGCAAGAAAGGCTTTTTTTTCCACCATTTTCCTTATAATCAAAGTGCATTCGAGAAATAAGGAAAACTTGGATACTCATAATAATCCCTATTATTATTGTTATGGGCACCACATTCATGTTCTACACATTGGGATACATGATATTGATGCTTTGGATTTGCAAGAAAACCTTTTCTTTCCATCATTTTCCTTATAATCAAAGTTCAATCGTAAAAAATGAGACAAACTTGGATACCCATAATAATATCCATTCTTTTTTCTTATTGGCACTACAATCATTTTCTCTACAATAGGATACACGATATTGGTGCTTTGGATTTGCAAGAAAAGCTTTTCTTTCCACAATTTTCCTTATAATTAATGTTCACCTGTGAAATGGGACAAACTTGGGTACTCATAATAATCTCCATCTTTTTTGTTATAGGCACTACAATCATGTTCTCCCGATTGGGATGCATGATATTGATCTTTGCATTTACAATAAAAGCTTTTCTTTCCACCATTTTCCTTATAATCAAAGTTCATCCGTGAAATGAGACAAATTTGAATACTCATAATAATCTCCATTCTTTTTGTTATTGAGACTACAACCATGTTCTCCACATTAGGATACACGATATTAATGCTTTGGATTTGCAAGAAAAGCTTTTCTTTCCACCATTTTCCTTATAATCTAAGCTTATCCGTGAAATGAGACAAACTTGGATACACATAATAATCTCCATTCTTTTTGTTATTGGTACTATAAACATGTTCTCCACATTGGGATGCACAATATGGACTATTTGGATTTGCAGGAAAAGCTTTTCTTTCCACCACTTTACTTGCAATTAATGTTCACCAGTGAAAAGGGACAAACTACAATGCTTGTAACAATCTCCATTCTTATTGTTAAGAGCACTATAACCATGTTCCTCACATTGGGATACATAATGTTGATGCTTTGGATTTGCAAGCAAAGCTTTTGTTTCCATTATTTTCCTTATAATTAAAGTTCATCCGTGAAATTTGACAAACTTGAATACTCATATTAATCTCCATTCTTTTGGGATGCATGATATCGATGCTTTGGATTTGCAAGAAAAGCTTTTCTTTTCACCATTTTCCTTGTAATTAATTTTCACACATGAAATGGGACAAACTTCGATACCCGTACTAATCTCCATTCATATTGTTATCGGCACTACAATCATGTTCTCCACATTAGGATATACGATGTTGATGCTTTGGATTTGCAAGAATAGCTTTTTTTCGGCCATTTTACTTATAATCAAAGTTCATCTGTGAAATGAGATAAACTTTGAAGCTCATAATAATTTCCATTCTTTTGTCTTTGGCACCACAATCATGTTTTCCTCATTAGGATACACGATGTTGATGATTTGGATTTGCAACAAAAGTTTTCCTTTCCTCAATTTTCCTTATAATCAAAGTTTATCCAAGAAATGAGAGAAACTTAGATACCCATAATAATCTCCATTCTTTTTCTCATTGGCGCAACAATCATGTTCTCCATGTTGTGACACATGATATTAGCGTTTCGAATTTGCAACAAAGCTTTTCTTTCCACCATTTTCTTTATAATCAAAGTTTATCCACGAAATGAGACAAACTTGATGCTTATAATAGTCTCCATTCTTATTCTTATGGGCACTACAATCATGTTCTTCACATTGGGATACATGATGTTGATGCTTTGAATTTGCAGGCCTTTTCTTTCTATCATTTTCCTTATAATCAAAGTTCATCTGTGAAATTAAACATACTTGTTTACTCATAATAATCTCCATTTTTTTTGTTATTAGCACTACAATCATGTTCTTTTCATGGGATACACGATTTTGATGCTTTGGAATTGCAAGAAAAGCTTTTCTTTTCACCATTCTCCTTACAATCGAAGTTCATCTATGAAATGAGGCAAACTTGGATACCCATAATAATCTCCATTCTTTTTGTTATTGGCAACATTCGTGTTTTCCACATTGGGATACACAATATTAATGCTTAAGGTTTGCAAGAAAAGCTTTTCTTTCCACCATTTTCCTTATAATTAAAGTTCATCCGCGAAATAAGATAAATTTGAATGCTTATAATAATCTCCATTCTTTTTGTTATTGAGACTACAACCATGTTCTCCACATTAGGATACACGATATTGATGCTTTGGATTTGCAATAAAAGTTTTTCTTTCCACCATTTTCCTTATAATCAAAGCTTATCCGTGAAATGAGACAAACTTGGATACCCATAATAATCTCCATTCTTTTTGTTATTGGTACTATAAACATGTTCTCCATATTGGGATGCACAATATGGATGATTTGGATTTGCAAGAAAAGCTTTTCTTTTCACCACTTTACTTGCAATTAATGTTCACCAGTGAAAAAGGACAAACTGCAATGCTTGTAACAATCTCCATTCTTATTGTTAAGAGCACTATAACCATGTTCCTCACATTGGGATACACAATGTTGATGCTTTGGATTTGCAAGCAAGGCTTTTCTTTTCACCATTTTCCTTATAATTAAAGTCTATCCGTGAAATTAGAAAAACTTGAATACTCATATTAATTTGCATTCTTTTTGTTATTCACACTACGACCTTGTTCTCCATATTGGGATACACAATATTCATGCTTTGGATTAGCAAGAAAAGCTTTTCTTCCCACCATTTTCCATATAAGCAAAGTTCATCCGTGAAATGAGAGAAACTTAGATACCGATAATAATCCCTATTCTTTTTCTTATTAGCACAGCAATCATGTTATCCACATTAGGATACATGATATTGATGCTTTGGATTTGCAGGAAAAGCTTTTCGCTCCATCATTTTCCTTATAATCAAAGTTCATCTGTGAAATGAGAGAAGCTTGGATATTCATAACAATCTCCATTCTTATTGTTATGGGCACTACAATCATGTTCTCCATATTGGGATACACGATGTTGATGCTTTGGATCTGCAACAAAAGCTTCTCTTTCCACCATTTTCCTTATAATCAAAGTTCATTCGTGAAATGATAAAAACTTGGATACTCATAACAATCTCCATTCTTATTGATATTGGCACTGTAACCCTATTCTCCATAATAGGATGGACCAGATTGATGCTTTGGATTTTGCAAGAAAAGTTTTTCCACCATTTTCGTCATAATCAAAGTCCATTTGTGAAATGAGACAAACATGGATACCGATAATAATCTCCATTCTTTTTATTATTGGTACTACAATCATTTTTCCACATTGGGATACACGATATTGATGTTTTAAATTCGGAAGAAAAGCTTTTCTTTCCACCATTTTCGTCATAATCAAAGTTCATCTGTGAACTTTGATTATAAGTTGGCTATAATCATAATAATCTCCAGTCTTTTTGTTATTGGCACAACAATCATGTACTCCTCATCGAGATATACGATATTGATGCTTTGGATTTGCAAGAAAAGCTTTTCTTTCCACCATTTTCCTTAAAATCAAAGTTTATCCGTAAAATTAGACAAGCTTGGATACCCATATTAGTCTCCATTTCTTTTGCTAGTGGCACCAATCATGTTCTCCACATTGGGATGCACGATATTGGTACTTTGGAATTGCAAGAAAAACTTTTTTTCACCATTTTCCTTATAATCAAAGTTCATTCGAGAAATAAGGAAAACTTGGATACTCATAATAATCCGCATTATTACTGATATGGGCACCACAATGATGTTCTACACATTAGGATGCACGATATTGATGCTTTGGATTTGCAAGAAAACCTTTTCTTTCCATTATTTTCCTTATAATCAAAGTTCAATCGTAAAAAAGAGACAAACTTGGATACCCATAATAATCTCCATTCTTTTTGTTATTGACACTATAATCATTTTCTTTCTATTGGGATACATGATATTGGTGCTTTGGATTTGCAAGAAAAGCTTTTCTTTCCACTATTTTTCTTATAATTAATGTTCACCTATGAAATGGAACAAACTTGGGTACTCATAATAATCTCCATCTTTTTTGTTATAGGCACTACAATCATGTTCTCCCGATTGGGATGCATGATATTAATGCTCTAGATTTGCAAGAAAAGCTTTTCATTCTGCCATTTTACTTATAATCAAAGTTCATCTATGAAATGAGACAAACTTTGAAGCTCAAAATACTCTTTATTCTTTGGTTTTTAGCACCACAATCATGTTCTCCTCATTGGGATACACGATATTGATGATTTGGATTTGCAACAAAAGTTTTCCTTTCCTCTATTTTCCTTATAACCAAAGTTTATCCATGAAATGAAATAAACTTGGATACCCTTAATAATCTTAATTCCTTTTCTCATTGGTGCAACAATCATGTTCTCCATGTTGTGACACATGATATTAGTGTTTCAAATTTGCAACAAAGCTTTTCTTTCCATCATTTTCCTTATAATCAAAGTTTATCCATGAAATGAGACAAACTTGGATGCTTATAATAGTCTCCATCCTTATTGTTATGGGCACTACAATCATGTCCTTCACATTGGGATACATGATGTTGATGCTTTGAATTTGCAAGGAAAGCTTTTCTTTCTATGATTTTCGTTATAATCAAAGTTCATCTATGAAATTAGACATACTTGTTTACTCATAATAATCTCCATTCTTTTTGTTATTGGCATTACAATCATGTTCTCTTCATGGGATACACGATTTTGATGCTTTGGAATTGCAAGAAAAGCTTTTCTTTTCACAATTCTTCTTACAAACAAAGTTCATCTGTGAAATGAGGCAAACTTGGATACCCATAATAATCTCAATTCTTTTTGCTATTGGCAACAATCATGTTCTCCATATTGGGATACACGATATTAATTCTTTGGGTTTGCAAGAAAAGCTTTTCTTTCAACCATTTTCCTTATAATCAAAGTTTATCTGTGAAATGAGACAAATTTGAATACTCATAATAGTCTCCATTCTTTTTGTTATTAAAACTACAACCATGTTCTCCACAATGGGATACATGATATTGATGCTTTGGATTTTCAAGAAAAGCTTTTCTTTCCACCATTTTCCTTATAATCAAAGCTTATCTGTGAAATAAGACAAACTTGGATACCCATAATAATCTCTATTCTTTTTGTTATTGGTACTATAAACATGTTTTCCACATTGGGATGCATAATATGGATGATTTGGATTTGCAAGAAAAGCTTTTCTTTTTACCACTTTACTTGCAATTAATGTTCACCAATGAAAAGGGATAAACTACAATGCTTTTAACAATCTCTATTCTTATTGTTATGAGCACTATAACCTTGTTCTTTACATTGGGATACACAATGTTGATGCTTTGGATTTGCAAGCAAAGCTTTTCTTTCCACCATTTTCCTTATAATCAAAGTTCATCCGTGAAATAAGACAAACTTGAATACTCATATTAATCTCCATTTTTTTTGTTATTGGCACTACGACCTTGTTCTCCACATTGGGATACATGATATTGATGCTTTGGATTAGCAAGAAAAGCTTATCTTTCTACCATTTTCCATATAAGCAAAGTTCATCCGTGAAATGAGAGAAACTTAGATACCCATAATAATCCCTATTCTTTTTGTTATTAGCACAACAATCATGTTCTCTACATTAGGATACATGATATTGATGCTTTGGATTTACAGGAAAAGCTTTTCGCTCCATTATTTTCCTTATAATTAAAGTTCATCTGTGAAATGAGACAAACTTGGATTTTCATAACAATCTCCATTCTTATTGTTATGGGCACTGCAATCATGTTCTCCATATTGGGATACACGATGTTGATGCTTTGGATTTGCAACAAAATCTTCTCTTTCCACCATTTTCCTTATAATCAAAGTTCATTCGTGAAATGAGAAAAACTTGGATACTTATAACAATCTCTATTCTTATTGATATTGGCACTGCAACCCTATTCTCCATATTAGGATGGATGATATTAATGCTTTGGATTTTGCAAGAAAAGCTTTTCCACCATTTTCCTTATAATCAAACTCCATCTGTCAAATGAGACAAACATGGATACCAATAATAATCTCCATTTTTTAATTATTGGCACTACAATCATATTATCCACATTGAGATACACGATGTTGATGCTTTCAATTTGGAAGAAAAGCTTTTCTTTCCACCATTTTCCTCATAATCAAAGTTTATTTGGGAAATGAGACAAACATGGATTCTTATAAAAATCTCTATTCCTATTGTTATAGGCACTGGAATCATTTTCTTCACATTGGGATACATGATGCTGATGCTTTAGATTTGCAAGAAAAGCTTTTTTTCCACCATTTTCCTTATAATCAAAGTTCATCTGCAAACTTTAATTATAATTTGGCTATAATCATAATAATCTTCATTCTTTTTGTTATTGGCACAACAATCATTACTCCTCATCGAGATATACGATATTGATGCTTTAGATTTGCAAGAAAAGCTTTTTTTTCACCATTTTTCTTATAATCAAAGTCTATCCGTGAAATACGACAAACTTTGATACCCATAATAATCTCCATTCTTTTTGTTATTGGCATAATAATCATGTTCTTCACATTAGGGTACACTATATAGATGCTTTGGATTAGCAAGAAAAGCTTTCTTTTCCACCATTTTCCTTATAATCAAAGTTTGTCCTTGAAATGGGACAAGCGTGAATACTCATAATAATCACCATTCTTTTTGTTATTGGCATTACAAACATATTCTCCACTTTAGGATGCACGATACTGATGCTTTGGATATGCAGGAAAAGCTATTCTTTTATGCAGGAAAAGCTATTCTTTCCACGATTTTCCTTATAATCAAATTTCATCCATGATGAGACAAACTTGGATACCCATAATAATGTCCATGCTTCGTGTTATTGGCATGGCAATCATATTTTTCATATTGGATACACGATGTTGATGCTTTGGACTTGAAAGAAAAGAATTTCTTTCCACCATTTTACTTATAATCAAAGTTTATCTATGGATTGACACAAACATGGATACTCATAAAAATCTTCGTTCTTATTGTTATGGGCACTATAATCATGTTCTCCATATTGGGATACAGATGTTGATGATTTGGATTTATAAGAAAAGCTTTTCTTTCCACCATTTTCCTAATAATCAAAGTTCATCCAGAATGTTGAGTAAACTTGGTTATAATCGTAATCATCTCTATTCTTTTTATTATTGGCACAACAATCATGTACTCCTCATTGGGATACATGATATTGATGCTTTGGATTTGCAAGAAAAGCTTTTATTTCCACCATTTTCCTTATAATCAAAGTTCATCCGTGAACTGAGACAAACTTAGACACCCATAATAATCTCCATTCGTTTTATTTTTGGCACAACAATCATGTTCTCCATATTGGGATACACGATATTGATGTTTTGGATTTGCCAGAAAAGCATTTCTTTTCGCCATTTTACCTATAATCAAAGTTCATCCATGGAATGAGACAAACATGGATACTCATAATCATCATTCTTTTTGTTATAGGCATTATAAACATGTTCTCCCCATTAGGATGAATGATATTGACACTTTAAATTTGCAGGAAAAACATTTCTTTCCACCATTTTCCTTGCAATTAATGCTCATCCATGAAATGAGACAAACCTGGATACTCATAAAATCTTCAATCCTATTGCTATGGGCACTACAATCATGTTCTACATATTGGGATACATGATGTTGTCGCTTTCGATTTGCAAGAAAAGCTTTTCGTTCCACCATTTTCTTTATAATCAAAGTTCATCTGTGAACTTTCATTGTAACTTGGTCATATTCATAATAATCTCCATTCTTTTTGTTATTGGTATAACAATCACGTACTCCTCATTGGGATACACAATATTGATGCTTTGAATTTGTAAGAAAAGCTTTTCTTTCCACCATTTTCCTTATAATTAAAGTTTATCCATGAAATAAGACAAACCTGGATACCTATAACATTCTCCATTCTTTTGTTATTGGCACAACAATCATGTTGTCAACATTACGATGCACGATATTGATGCTTTGGATTTGCAAGAAAAGCTTTTCTTTCCACTATTTTCCTTATAATCAAAGTTTATCCGTTAAATGAGGCAAACTTGAATACTCATAATAATCTCCATTCTTTTTGTTATTGGCACTACAACCATGTTCTTCATATTGGGATACACGATACTAATGCTTTGGTATGCAAGAAAAGCTCTTCTTTTCACCATTTTTCTTATAATCAAAACTCATCCATGAAATGAGATAAACTTGGATACCCATAATAATTTCCATTCGTTTTGTTATTGGTACTACAAACATGTTCTCCACATCGGGATGCATGATATGGACGGTTTGGATTTGCAAGAAAAGCTTTTCTTCCCACCACTTTACTTGCAATTAATGTTCACCTGTGGAAAGGGACAAACTATGATGCTTGTAATAATCTCCATTCTTATTGTTATGGGCACTATAATCATGTTCTCCATATTAGGATACACGGTGTTAATGCTTTGGATTTGCAAGCAAAGCTTTTTTTCCACAATTTTCCTTATAATCAAAGTTCATCCATGAAATAAGACAAACTTGTGTTCTCATATTAATCTCCATTCTTTTTGTTATTAGTACTATGACTTTGTCGTCCATATTGGGATATACAATGTTGATGCTTTGGACTTCCAATAAAAAATTCTCTTTCCACCATTTTCCTTATAATCAAAGTTCATTCATGAAATGAGAAAAACTTGGATACTCATAACAATATCCATTCTTATTGATATTGGCACTACAACCATGTTCTCCACATTAGGATGGATGATATTGATGCTTTGGATTAGCAAGAAAAGCTTTTCTTTCCACCATTTTCCATATAAGCAAAGCTCATCCATGAAATGAGACAAACTTGGATACCCATAATAATCTCTATTCTTTTTGCTGTTGGCACAACAATCATATTCTCCGCATTGGGATACATAATATTGATGCTTTGGATTTGCAAGAAAAACATTTCCTTCCACCATTTTACTTATAATTAAAGTTCATTTGTGGAATGAGACAAACATGGATACTCATAATAATCTCCATTCTTTTTGTTGTTGGCACTACAACCATGTTTTCCTCATTGGGATGCGTGATATTGATACTTTGGATTTGTAAGAAAAGCTTTTCTTTCCACCATTTTTCTTATAGTTAAAGTTCATCCACTATAGACACCTTATTTTGTCTAAGCTAATTTTTTAGGAATCTTGAGCATGAATGTGAGAGGGGCGATGATAATGTTTGATAATCAACTGAAATATGCATTAAAATATCTTAACATTACATCAAAAGGAAAAAAAAAAGCATAAGGAACTCTGCTTACACCCCAACCATCAAGATCATGCACTTTTTGCATCTAAACACCCTATCGGCATAAGCATAAACCAAACATTTCTTGCTTTCACAAGCCACGTCTCAAAAAGAAAAACCATTTTAGGCTGACCAAAAAAACATTAACCCATGCATTCTATCAAAATCTGATTGAAACCAGAGACATCAACCTAATCAGTCGAATAGTCTTTAAATTGTTGGCAATGCCTTCTAATTATTAGGAAAGGAATTAAGCTTCCTGAATCAAGAAATGCAATAATCCAAATTCTTAAGAGTAGATTTTTGGTCGTATCCCCAATGGAAGCAAGACAACCTTCAATCCCCAGTTGGATTAACAAAATTTTTGTCTATAGTTGCATCAATGACAAGTCGCCATCCCTATGATAGTTTGAATGACAACAGGGAGAACTACGACTATCTCCCATATTAGACTTCAAATCATGCAATCATGATAGTATTCCATATCATGCATTCACACTACCATCATACATCACCATTTTTATAATATCACTCTGAGCAGGTTTACTGGACCCCCAAGGAATTCCTGGTAAGAACTCTAATCTTCACAAACCAAGTGTCATTCAGGTAATGTCATTTTCTTCTCATCACCTTATGTCAAAGCCATTTTTATCAAGAAACTACTATTAGAAGGCTAGTTTCAAGAAATTGTTATCTGGAAACTATCACAAAAAACTTCTATCCAGATAATTCGTTAGAAGCTTTGTTAAGCATTTTGTCAAGAACTAGTGTAAAACCCTGTTATCAAGAAATTTCATCATAAATTTTTGTAAAGAAAAACTTATGTTAGAAGTTTTATCAAAAAATGTTGTCAGCACCTTTTCAAAGCCCATAAGTCAATGGCACCCTTTTCAAAAGCCCACATGTCAATGGCATCTTTTTAAAGCCCATAAGTCAGTGGCACCTTTTCAAAAGCCCAGCAGTGGCACCTTTTTCAAAAGCCCATAAATCAATGGCACCTTTTCAAAGCTCATAAGTCAATGGTACCCTTTTTAAAGCCCACAAGTCAGTGGTACCCCTTAAAAGCCTATAAGTTAGTGGCATCTTTTCAAAGCCCATAAGTTAATGGCACCCTTTTGAAAGCCTATAAGTTAGCGGCACCCTTTGAAAGCCCATAAGTCATGGCACATTTTTCAAAGCCCATAAGTCAGTGGCAACTCTTAAAAGCCCACAAGTCAGTCGCACTCTTTTCAAAGCCTACATAAGTTGGTGGTACCTAGTCTAAGTCAAAGCCCGCATAAGCTGGCGGCACCTGAGTTAAAACCCACATAAGCTAGTAGCACCTAAGTTTGAGTCAAAGTCCACACAAGTTGGTGGCACCCATATAAAAAAATCCATGTTACTCTATACCTCCCTAAAGGGGTTAAACCTTTGAAAACCTAGCACCCTAATATTCTAGGGAGCGTCATTCCACCCTAAACAAAATAGTGTTTATTTATCTTTTACCCTATTCTTGATTCTCAGTAATAGTGAAAGAGGGGCAGTTGTAGATGCCTTATTTTGTCCGGGCTAATTTTTGAGCAATTTAAAGCACGAATATGAGAGAAGGCATTGATCACCGAGTGATAACTTGAGAAGGTTAAGAAGGCCTATGTGTCCTATCAAAGTTAAATGCAAAGATGTGGCATTAGAGGATGTAGTTCAAGGTGTCTAGGGATAACCTACATAAGAAAATTCATAATTTTTCTCGAATGTATCGATACATGGTTCTCATGTATTAATACAATGCTCCAATATGCCAAAAATTTGAAATATCCCTGTATGTATGATACAACATGTAGATTTATCGATACATGAGCTTCGTATCGATATAGGACCTCTTGCATCGATACTAGGCCATGCCAAGACCAAAACATGCATTCTATAAAGTAATGCATTGATACATATCAACATGTATCGATGCAGCGGTTCATAGTATTGATATAATGGCTTATAGTATCGATACAATGACCATTGTATTGTATCATTGTATTGATACAATGTTCATTGTCTTGATACACTCAAGGGTTTTAGATCGAATGTTTCGATACATTCTGCAATGTATTGATACATACAAGCCATTTTTCATGGTTCAGGTATTTTTGACTAATCCACCATTGATCCAAAACTCAATTTTACCTTGTTTCCTTGCATCAAGAAAGATCAAAACCCATATCAAATTATGAATTTAGACTTTTGAATTAATCAAAACATTTTTTTTGAAGTTTAAATTAGATCAAAGGGGTCATTGTCACATGATCACCGTACTCCTCCCTAGTTGTTAACCAATATCACCATCAGCCACTCTATTTGCTAGAAAATCATTTTAGCATTTAAGCCAACCAGCCTATGCCCATCACATTGGTAACAAGTTATTCCCTATGGCCACTTTATAGCCACCATGCTGACATCACTTTGTCCCCCTTGAGAAATAGCCAAAAACACCTCCAATTTGGCTCTAAAATGCTGGTATAAATAGACTATTTATATCTTAGCTAAAAAAGTTAGATTACAGCTCATTTTCAGCTTCAAAAAATGCAGTCCCATATTAAGAATACCAAATCCCGTAGCTCTTCACTCACCACCTAAAAATAGCCCTAAAAAACTCATTCCCAATCATTACACATTCTAAAAATCACCCTTAACCATACCAAAACCAAAACCTCATTATTTTTTTCTTGTTCTTGCTTATTAACAACAAAGAAAAGAGAAAAATTCAAACCATCTCTACTGCTCCAATTATTTGTCCAAAAATAAAGTTTTGTTGGTTTAGCTTCTCACTTTATCACTTTTTTTTTTGTTTTTTATCACTTTCATCATTTTAGTGAGCTCTCTATGTTTCCATCACCCTCTTAGGATTATTATGCATTATTATGGCTTTTGCTTATGGTGGTTTAAGATTTGGATGCCTTAATGCCCCTTTAATATGCAAAATGCCTTATTTCATCCTTATTAGTTCGATATCTCTTGCTCATGCATTTTATGCCATATCCATGCATCTTATTATCCTTAATCCATGTATTAAGTATTAGCCTAACACATTAGCTTGCATGAATCATTGTCAATTTTAGCATCCATAACATTTTTTTGTCAAAATGCGTAACACTTTCTTTACCAAGACCATTGGTAAAGTTAGCATCCCTATTTATGCTTTGTGCCATGCCCTTGTATGTTTATCATCTTCCTTTTGTCAAAATGCATGTTTGATGGCTATCAAAAACTGATTTTCAAAACCTCCCCAAGCTAAGCATGTTGACCTCAACCAATGAGGATTATCATGAACTTAGCATTTTCCTTAAAGTTAGCAAAATATCTTGAGGAAAATTAAGAATTCTAGATCTGGAATCTTGGTTAAATGAGCTTAAATTTTTTGATTTTGAAATGAAAATGGTCTTACAATTATTCCCTAAATGCTTGTGCCTTTTTTTAGTCAAAACCTTAAGTGGTATAATCAATAAGCTATTTCATTATCCTAAACTACTTTGGGGTTGTGCAAATGAGTTCATGACATTCATGCCACTCTTTCCCTTCAATCATGGACGTTCAAATGTCAATGACTCAAGTTTGGACCCGTAAACATAAAGAAAATAAAAAATATCCTTTGCTTTGCTTTATCCCCTACTAGCAGCATAGCTATTACAAATTGAAAAATCACTGTAAAAGCCCAAACGATTTTTCCTAAATTTTATGATATTTTTCTCTGAAAATGTGTCAAGATACCTTTAAACTGAGGTCTTGTTCAAATCTAAACTATCTAAACTATCTAGTACCTCTAGAATCCAAACATGTATTCTGGTTGGGCCATTCAAGCCTGTTAAATGATTTTTCCAAAATTTTCAAACATTTTTCCTAAAAGATTCATGAAATTCCCTTTTCAAAAAGGTATCATTTGTAATTTTCCAATACCAAATGGGTCCAAAATGATTTTTCAAATTTTGACATGCCTTGATTCTTGTATGCTCTACCAGCAGTGAAATTGATCCAAATTTGAAAATTTATTCCCCTAGAAAGTGACTTTTTGGGATATTGGAAATATTTTTAGATTAACCCTTATCAAGTTAGCTTTTTAGCAGTATCTTTTCCACCCTCTAAATGCTTCAAACCAATTTAGAATAAATTTGGGAAGCAGGATAGCACAATGCTATCCCTTATTTTTGGTTATGGTCAAAATTAAGTTATTTTCCTGAATTTCATCTCGAGACATTTGAATGTCTCCATATCAACCCGATTAGACTCGAGAACATGCTTTGACCTCCCACAGGCTTGTATCAAGGCTGATGGAGATCAACTTGCATAAACACCTATTGCCAACTATTCTTATGATCTTATGCAAGGAATTTGAGGTCCAATGACTAGGGCAAAGACTAAACACATGGAGCAAGCTTTGCAAGGACTAATCATGGAAATGCAAGCAAAGGAGGCTGTTCAAAATGAATCAGATGCATTACTAAGATAGATCATTTTTCTATATTGTGCTGAGGCTAAAAGGAAAAGATGAATAAAGCTTGGAGCCCAATTCACATGTCCAAGATGAATAGAGCTTAATTTGCATGTATTCATGGGCCTATAGATTAGGATTTCAGATTTTCTAATTCTTTTGATTTTTCATGTTTTTAATTTATTTAGATAATTCTTACGTAGATTATGATAAGGAGTAGACTTTATCTTTATTGATTAGGACTGTGTTTAGGATTTTAAGTTGTTTAGATAAGTTGTTTAGGATTAGGAATAAAATTTTGCTTATTGATTAGGATTTCCTTGTTCAGCTAGGGCTCTCCAAATTTGTGGCCTATATAAGAGATTTTTATTCATGTAATTCAGCAGATTTGAATAGAAAAAAATATTTGAGAGTGTCTTTACTTTGTGAGAACTTCTTCTTTGTTCATTAAATAAGAACTCAATTTAATCTTATCAGGGTAACTTATGGCAATCAAAATTGTTATGACTTTGGTTCTAATCAGCAGGTTTGATTGGGCTAAAGTTCTCTTTGCTTGACTTTAAAGATGATTTTAGGGTTCTAATTCTATTCAATCAGGTTTTAGTTTGTGTTTTCATCCTAAGGTTCGCATTATTTGGTATCAGAGCTTTGGTTCTTGAAAGTTAAGTGTAATTTATCTTTTAATCTCATAATTTCATTATTTTTTTCTATTATAGTTCGTGCATCCACCATCTAACAAAAGAAAAAAAAGCAAAAAAAAGAAAGCAAAAAAAAGAGCAAAAAAATATTGTTATTAGATCTTTATATTCATATCATACAAAGAACTCTTTGTTCCTCTTCATTGATTTCTCTTACCTTGATATTTCTTGCTGATTTTGTTTCTTTTCATAATTCTTATTGATTTCACTTCCTTAATCTAATTAATCAAATTTATAATAACTTTATTGTTGCTTGCTGTTTTGATAAGATCATTTGTAAAGTTCTTTTTAAAGGGTTCGTAAGGGGAAATTAAGTGGTAAAAGGCAAGAGAGGTGAAAATATGATAGAGAAAAGCCAAATTTGATTAAAGCATGAGTGGTTAAGTTACTAATCTCGAGTGTAAACATGTAAAAGAGTGTGTAAGGAAAAGCAATCTATTTTTATTCCTAACAAATTTTGTAGGTTTAAAACATGAGTAGTGGAGGAGATAATGTTGAAACTGATATCAAGTTGTTTGTGAAGGTTGTCCAAGACTAATTCAAGCATTTAAACATGAGGTTAGATAATTTAGAGTCCCTATCCAATCCTAGATCCTCTAGAAAACATATGGTTGAGGAGGAAGAAGAAGATGAATGTTATTATGACAAGAGCAATTCTTGGAAGGGTAAAAAGGCTATTTCAAAGTAAGATAGCAATTTGGGTAGTATTAAGATGAAAATCCCTATTTTTCAAGGGAAAATGACCCTGAATTATACTTGAAGTGGGAGAGAAAGGTAGAACATGTTTTTGATTGTCATAATTACTCCAAAGAGAAAAAGATTAAACTAGCAATAATTGAGTTCACAGATTATGCTAGTATTTGGTGGGATCAATTTGTGATTAATAAGTGTAGGAATGGTGAGAGATCTATTTGATCATGGGAAGAAATGAAGGTAGTGATGAGAAAAAGGTTCATACCTAGCCATTACTATAGGGCCTTGTATAGAAAGTTGCAAGGGCTGACTCAAGGATCCATGAATGTAAAGGATTACTAAAAAGAGATGGAGATAGCCATGATTCAAGCCAATACAGAGGAAAACCATAAGGCAACTATGGCTAGATTCATTGGTGGTTTGAATAAAGAGACAGCTAATGTGATGGAATTACATCATTATATGGAGATGGAGGAATTGTTGTATAAAGCTATCAAGGTGGAAAGGCAATTAGAGTTTAAAGGCACTTCCAAATATGGTTCAGCTTCTAGCTCTTCATGGAAGTCAAATTGCAAGAACAACAAAGCTGCCATAAAACCTAAAGAAGACGCAAAGGCAAAGGATTCAATTACATTATTCAAAGGTAAAATCGAAACTAAATCATCTTCTAAATTATGTGATGTCAAGTGTTTCAAGTGTAAAGGATTTGGGCATATTGCTTCTCAATGCCCAAGTAAAAGGGCTATGATTGTTATGGATAATGGTGATATAGAAAGCATAAGTTTGACTGATAATGAAATGCCACCATTGAAGGATTATAGTGATGTTGACGTTGAACAACCTGTGCGTGGAGATATGCTCGTTACCAGGCATGCTCTTAGCATACAGCCTAAGAAAAATGGTGATAAAATACAGCATGAGCACATCTTTCATACTAGGTGCCATGTGAATAAAAGGGTATGTAGCATGATTATTGATAGTGGTAGTTGCACTTACTAGTACTTTGATTGTTGAAAAGCTAAAGTTGCCTATATTAAAGCATCCAAGACCATAAAAGTTGCAATGGTTGAAAGATTGTGGAGAAGTTAAGGTGACAAAGCAAGCGTTAGTTGCATTCTCTATTGGCAACTACAAGGATGAGCTTTTTTTTGATGTTGCACCAATGCATGCTGGTCATCTAATCTTAGGGCGTCCATAGCAGTTCAATAGGAAGGTTATTCATGATGGGTACAAGAATAGATATAGTTTTGTAATGAATAATCGAGTTATTGTATTAACTTCTCTTAAACCTTTGGAGGCATATAAAGACTAGATTTGGATAGCTAAAGAGTGCAAGATGAAAGAAAAGAAAATGAGTGCACGAGAAAAAGAAAATAGTGATATAAAAAGTGAGTGTGTGCAAAAGAGTAAAAAAAGCATCATAGTATGCAATAAGAAAAAAATTTAGAATTTACAGAGCAAAATAGAGACAAAAATAAGAGAGCTAGTGCTTTTGCAAATGAAAGTGAGATTAAGAGTGCTATGTTGGCAAGGCAGCAACTACTTTTACTTTTGTACAAGGATGTTTATTTCTCAACTAACTATCTTAACTTTTCTTTGCCTAGTGTGGTTGTTTCTTTGTTACAAGAATTTGCAGATCTATTCCCTGAGGAAATACCATATGGATTACCTCCTTTAAGAGGTATTACGCATTAAATAGACTTTATTCTCAATTCATAAATCCCTAATAGACTAGTGTATAGAGCAAATCCTGAGAAGACAAAAGAGATTCAAAGGCAAGTGGATGAGTTAATGCAAAAGGGATTCGTAAGAATGAGTCTTAGCCCACGTTCAGTTCTTGTGATTTTGGTGCCAAAGAAAGATGGAACATGGCGCATGTGTGTTGATTGTCGAGCCATCAATAAAATCACTATAAAGTATAGACATCCTATTTCTAGGTTAGATGATATGCTTGGTGAATTGCATGGTTTGTGTCTGTTTTCTAAAATTGATTTAAAGAATGGCTATTATCAAATTCACATGAAAGAAGGCAATGAGTGGAAAACTACTTTTAAGACAAAATACGGTTTATATGAGTGGTTAGTGATGCCATTTGGGTTAACTAATGCACTGAGCACCTTTATGAGGTTAACGAATCATGTTTTGCATTCTTTCATTAGGAAATTCATTATGGTTTATTTTGATGATATTTTTGTGTATAGCAAAAATTTGGATGATCATGTTAAACATTTGCATGCTGTTTTTAGTGTTTTAAAAGAGCATAAATTGTATGCTAATCTTAAGAAATGTGCGTTTTGCATGGAATTCTTTGTTTTTTCTTAGTTTTATTGTAAGTTTGCATGGAATAAGTGTAGATGAAGATAAGGTTAAGGCAATTAAGGATTGGACAACATTTAGGAATGTGAATAAGGTAAGGAGTTTTCATGGTTTAGTAAGATGGTGCATTTTATTACATGTTCAAAACTAATGATGCAACACATATTGCTGATTTGTTTTTTTAAAAAATAGTAAATTTGCATGGATTGCCTAGAACAATAGCAAGTGATAGGGATGCTAAGTTCCTAAGTCATTTTTGGCGTACTTTGTGGAATAAGTTAGGAACTAAACACTTGTTTTGTACTATTGCACATCTTCAAACGGATAGATAAATCAAAGTAGTTAATAGGACACTTACTACTTTGTTACGTGCTATCATTCAAAAAAACTTAAAACAATGGGAGAGATGTTTGCCA